>VXBN01005150.1:688193-746182 GCA_013397395.1 Sinosuthora webbiana
TTTTTTTTAATTATGGTCTTTCGGTAGGGAGGAGTGCGGATTGGGTTTGGTTGGTCTGTTGATATTTTTTGTGTTGTTCTGGGGTTTTCCGGGGGAGAGGCGCATCAGGGCACCCGGGCGGGCTGGCGCTGCTGCCGCCGTCCCCCCGGCCGGTGCCGGGCGCGGGGTGAAGGTTCCCGTCGGCTCCGTCGGGCCGGCGCTTGGACACAGCGGCCACGGCTACCCCGGTCTCTCAGGGGCGATTTCACACCTTCCTCCACTTAGCACCACCGTAAATGCCGCTTTAACCATCAGGGATTTCCGAGTAAGTGTGATATGTCGCGACAAGAGGGAACCCCGGTTAAAAACCCCTGGCGTGGGAACGCAGACGAACTTGGTCTTTGTTTGTAGTCGTGTTTTAAGTAATTATTTTTTTTTAGTTGATGCTCTGTATGTGGGAAGGTGGATAGAAATCCCAGTCCTTACAAAACGAGACAGTCAAAGCTGTGGAATTGTGAAGTTGTTCAGGTTCCCACTGCTGTCGGCATATCTTGCTGAGACTACCTGGACAAGGTTCCTCCTAATTTGGCAGTTCTCACTTTTCCTCTATCCCGTGCATTTTGCCCAGACTTCTTGAGAGCACAAGCGTCAAATGCCTTCTCTCACTTCTTCCTCGTCTTCTTTCTTGTATTTGCGAATTGTGGCCAGGAAAGAATTGAAAAGAAGGAAACACAGCCTTAGACTTTAATGCAATTTAAATTGTCTCTATTGCCTAGCAGAAAGGTAATGAACTGCCTTGTATTTCTCCTTCTTAGTTCGAAATACTGCAAAATTCATTTATCTTCGTGTGTATGGAGATGCGGAAATCTGATAGTTACTGTTGTGTGTTTTCTTAAATCCCTCTGACAGTGCATAGATTGAAGTAAGTAGACAAACTGATGTACTATTTGAGAGAATGAGTTTATCTTGCAGACCATTTCCTTTTTAATACTGAACAGCTAATATGTACTCTGCCACAGCACTTCATTAAAAAGTTGGGAGCTAATTAGCTGTTTCTTACAGCTAGAGTTCCCGATTTTAATTAGAGTTCCTGTCTTTAAGTTTAAACTGATTAAAGCAATGCTAAAGCCATTCTGGTTATTTTCAATGTTTGTTTAAAAAAAGGGGGGAAAGTGGGTAATTTTAAGCTCTTTGTACTGCATGTTGAAAAACAAACACTTCTGTTTGGGGTTCTGTCCCTGATTCTGTTGGGTGTGGGGGGGTGAGACAATTGTGTTTATCTTGTATTAGAGTGAGGAAGTAAACTAACTAATGGTAATGAAACTTACATGTTTGTTGTTAAAAGGTTATTGGTTACAATCGGAAAATGACAATTTGAGAAGGAAAACTAGAACATCTTAACCAACAAAGGTGTGGATGAAGTGGATAACCTGTGAGCACTCAGGTGGATTTCGCAGTGCTCAAACCCTGTACATGGGTCTGTTTGGGGGACACAGTGATTCCTGAAATGGTGAAAAATCTGCTGCTGTCCAATATTATTAACCAAAAGTCTCATCCAAACTTATATAAAGCTGTCATGGTGGTTAAATATTATCCTCCATTATGTCCTCTATTAGCCTCCTGTGTATACTTGAGACTTCATTCTGCTGAAGAACTGTTACTTGCATTAGACTTTAAAAAAAAAAAAAAGGGGGGGCAATCTGTGTCTCATTCCTGGGTACCCTACTATATTTGAAACAACATTTTAGACCCTGTTGGGGGTTTGAGAGATTTGCAAACTGATAATTCATGAAGGAGTTGTTATGCTGATAAGACTTACTGTGTCTTTATTCTGGATATTTCACAGCACTCTTGACACTCTTTGTGGGAAGAGTTTAATGTTTGTTGCACACTGCTAAGCACTTGTGACAAGATTTAGCAATGGGTGTTTTAAAGTACAAAAAATGAAGTTCTCGAAAATGCACAGCTAAATGAATGACACCCTTTTAAAGTGCATGGATGAGACAAACTAGCAGTGCTTGAAACTCTCCTGTAGACTGACAGCTGACCTTGACTTTAACTCCGTGGACTTGTTTGCTTTCAGTATTTAACCGAGTCAGCACTGTGATAATTCTCACGCTATGACAGAAAGTTCTCTTGTCTTTTCTGACATTTAAAGGATATTGCTGTTATTATTACTCCATAGGGACTGAATTCTGTGCAAAAAAACCTTCTTTGCAAAACCTTTGGTGTTAATTTGCCATCACTAGATATTTGCATTTAACGCGCTTGACTGTTCTGGTGTCAAGTGTGCTCCCCTTGAAACCTATATACTCAAATCTCTAAGTAATTGTGACTATTTTTTCATATTTTTTACATATGTTTGTTAACTATAGAGCTCATGAAGTAATGTGATGTCAGCATGGATAATAAGGTAAACCATCGTCTGTTTTTATATTTGATGTGGGATGTTGATATGTGGCTGCTGCAATTATTAATGTTCTCAGAATAACTGTCTGACTTAGACAACTGGCTTTTCTCTTGTGCGGGGAGCAAGTGTACCTTCTAGGAATACCTATGTGCAAAAATTAAAGCATTTAGTAGATATTTAGAAGGCTTCACTAGCTAGACAGTTGTCCATATGACCTAAGATCAAAATGCCCCAAACGTGTATTGTTACATGGAAGTATGGAATGATTTGGGTTGGAAGGGATCTTATGGATCATCTAGTTTAAAACCCTCTGCCGTGGTGAGGGACATCATGGGAATTGGAAGTGTCTCTTAAGTCTGTGGAGTGTTACTGGAATGGTCCAGCTAGGAGTGGATACATCTGCTGGTAGTCTTTTCCCAAGCCATATGCATCTCCTTGAAATTTTGGTCCTCTTCTCCTTTTTCAGGTCTCTCTGGTTTCTGCTGCCACAGGTGTGCTGCGGCCAGATGCCTGCTTGCTGTTTTTGCTGCCTGTTTGCATTGCTGCCTTACTCCTTCTAGTTTTTCAATTTTGATTTTGTTGGGATTTTTTTTTTGTATATGTGTAATATGTTTCTTAATCCAGTAGATGTGCTAATTGTGTCCCTGCCCATGGCATCGGGCTGGAACTAGAGGATCCATGTCCCTTCCAATGTAACTCATTCTGTGATTCAGTGTAGCATAAAAGACACTGAAATTATATGCTTTGACTTGGGAAAAAAAATTAGGGTCTTTTAAGAGAAACATCTTGTTATATGACATTAAATCCAGTCTCATCATCTTAATATCAGTGCAAATTCAAATAATGACTTAATAGAGGAACTTAAGCCTTTAATGTGATGAGAATAACCTTGTTAATTATCAGGGTTAATGAGGTGCATTTCTTTAAAGTGAACAGAGTGATCACAGGCCAGCAAAAAGCATCTCTCTTCTGCTGGGTAGTGTTTTTCCAATTCATTGGTAATTGAAAAGGGGATTTTGTTTCAGGCAAGTGTGTGATAATACAGCAATTTATATCAGGTTCTTCAGGAAAGAGGGATAAACACCTATTTAAGAAGTAGACTTAATGATACAGTTAAAGCAATAATGAGTAGTAAGCTAACTTTAAGTTGTTTTCTGTGCCATTTTGAAGGTTCAGTGCCTTTTTTCCCACCCCCCCAAGTTCATTGGCAACCAGGCATACACTGAAACTTAAATCTCATAGATGAGAGTTTCATGATTTGGAAGTAGTAGGGAGTTTGATAATATTGCCTTATTCAGTGTAATTTCACTGCTCCTTTGGGTATTTCCATATGGCTTATAACTTTTCTTCTATGGAATGATTTTTGGGTTGCAGAGGCATTAAAGGTGCTTTGGGTGATTGTACTGCCACAGTGCTGTACTGTTGGTTTTAGGACAGGTGTACAAGATACGTCTTGTACTGTATTGTGAGAGGTGCTGAGCTGTGGATGGTTGTAAAGTTAATTTCAGGCTAAGTGACTGTTGAAAAACAAAGTTTCTAATTTTACAGTGAAGATGATACTATATTTATGGCTCTTTTATAATCTTATAAAATGAATGTTTTTTCATGGGGAATGTGGCTTTCAAGGTGTTGAAAGCTTTTCTAGTACCTCATGTTTAGGAAGAGTTCTAATATTCCTGCCTGGACTTTGTCCCATTACCTTGTCCATAACCAGATTTCTTCTCAAGAATGACTTCCAGAGTTGACCCATCTATACCTGTCCCTCTGGCATGTGAGCATGCCTGCTTTGGGACAGTGGTGGGAAGTACAGCACAGTGGGAAACCTCAGCTTGTTAGCTGCTACCCTGTACTGGCTTGGCTGAATGCCTTATGCTTTGGGGGGAGGTAGAACTTCATCTTAGTCTCAGCTGAGGGCATTTTTGCAAAGGCAAACTGCATAATATCAAGTTGACTTTGTTTCATTGGAAGCAGCATGGTTGTTCTTTGTGGACAAAGAATGGTAGTCCAAACCCTCAGATTTCACCAGAATAAAAAATATAACTTAAATCTGGTAGGTCATGAAGGGTATGATGTGCTGGGAATGTTTCTACAGTTGCCCACAAGGAACTGAAATCCAAGTTTGGTCTATTTGTACTTCCAAGTCGACTTTCAGGTAGACAAAATTAAATATCAAAAGTGATTTCTGCAAAAATGCTATATTCAATTTGACTGTATTAAAATAATGGGCAATGTACTTTAAAAACTACATTAGAACACTGAAAAGTTTAATTACTTCTAATCTATTCAGCAGGTGAGTTTCACAGTCTGAAAACCAGAGGCTTGTTTCATTTGCGATTTGGAACATTAGTCTTTGCCTGTTAGTCTTCATTGCAAAATGAAGTTATTTAAACAAGATAGTGGTCACTGACTGATTTCCTGTAAGGCTTTCTATTCTTTTCTTATAGGAACAGTTTCTCTATTTTTTATGTCTTTAGAAGTCTTACAATGAATTGCTCACTTGTATTGCATTATATTTTTTACTTCATGTGGTGTTACATGGCTGTAGGGGGGGACACACTGCAGGAGGGAAATGGCACCATGGTTCTACAGGAACCTGTGGAAGTGTAATCGTTGTGGCATTATATGGTTAGGTCTGCCAGTGAGGAAGTGCAGGGGGCAGCTTCTATGCATGTCTGAGTTGTTTTGGTTATGCTGGGTCATTGAGTGAAAGCGTCTTTGAGGTCAGTAGTTTACTAATCTGAGTTTTCCAGTTTCTGCCTGTTAGCTCTCTAAAGCAGAGAAGACATTCCAAACAAAAGCACAATATGAGAAAGCCAGACCATCTTTGCTGTTGTGGGAGCAGCTTCCTTGTCCTCCATGGAGTGTAGTTTACGTTGTGATGGCTTGATGACTGTGGGTCTCATAGAAGATAGGTTTCTCTCTCCTTTCCCCAAGGTCGTCTTCTCTGAAGTCTTTTCCAGAAGGAACAAAAAAGTACCAATGATGTTAAGGAACCAAGGGGCTTGTTTAGCAGGGAGGAAAATTCAAGGCGGAAACCAATTATTAATACATTTCTTCAGAAGTGAAACTGATGTAACATGAGCCAAGTTAAATACATATCTAACCTAAGGGACAAAACTTTGGCATGAGGTAAAGTAGTAATAAAATAGGGACTATCATATGATTTCTAGCCAGTGGAAAAGTGAACTTCTGGAACTATCTTCTGCCTGTACAGGGGTGTGCATGTGTTACGTGCTTTCTAAAACTTCCTCATTATAGGAAGCAGAGGAAGGGTCAAGCATTGATCTCTTCTCTTTGGTGATCAGTGACAGGACCTGAAAGAATGGCATACAGCTGTGTCAGGGGAGGTTTGGGTTGGATATTAGGAGAAGGCTTTTTTACCTGGAGGGTGGTTGGACGTGGACACAGGAGTAGGCTTCCTAGGAAAGCGCTCACAGCACCAAGCCTGCCAGTGCTCTGAGGCACATGGTGTGACTCTTGGGGTGTCCTGTGCAGAGACAGAAGTTGGACTTGATGGTCCCTTCCAGCTCAGGATATTCTATGATTCTATGTGGTCAAAGTTCAGTTTATTGTAAGACATTGTGGGACTTAACAAGTGTGATGAAAGGAGACTGGGAGAATAGCACGGAATGCATTATTAATCCTGGTGTATTGCTGGAAACCATCAGTTGGTACCCTTTTCTGTAGCAAAAGGACATGGGATTAGCTCCAGATCTCTGATTTTCAGGGTTGGCTGAGTACAGAGGCAGCCATCAACTGGAGTAAGGGAGTAAGGAAAAATCCTTGCTTAGAGGTAGGCTGAAGAGTCAAAGTCCTGCATGCTAGCACAAAGCAGTGTGTAACAGGATGAAATCTAATCATGCTTCCCTGGTCTTGGGTCATCATAAGAAAGGGGTGATTATGGTTTCCAAGGGAAGACCTTGTACTTCAACATTTCTCATGTGTGAAACTGGTATCAGGCTGTGTGACCCATCCTTCCTGTGTAATCTATGAATGCAGGCCCTTTGCCCTCTGGGCCTGTGGTGAATAGTGTGCTGCTTTACCTCATTGCTGCTTTAGGCTCAGAGGATCTGTGCTGCTTCTTTGGAAAGAAACCTAAAGCATGGCTTCTGGGTGCTAACTTCAAAAGATGTCCACTGTCTCCTCACAGTGGTGTGATCTATTTAAGGTCTGTCTGCCAAATGCAGCCAAGCACAGGTCAGCTAATGTGACTGAGTTGGTTCTCTGGTGAGTACTAATAATTTCAGTGTCTTGTAGAAAATTTATTTATGTAATGACAGTATCAAATTGTCCTTGTCTCTGCTAGCTCTGTGTGGGTAGATGGCCATTAAAGAGCCAGCTGATGGGTATGGGCTTTTGTGGAGACAGATGGTTTTCCATAAAGTTGATAAAGATAACTCTAGAGGATTGAAAATGTTTACTGTGAAATTTCTTTCTTTGTGTAGTACCTCCTTAAAAGTCAAACAGTAGCCTCGGTGCCTTAGGTTAGTGGAAGTCCTGACTGATGATATGAGGTGTTGGCTGGAAGATGACATACATGCAAAAAGGCCAAATTAATTCCACCTCCACATGCTTCTCAAGTGCTGGTCTTTACATTTGGTGGGATGCAGTATTCTGTGGAGCTGGGAGGAAGGGACTGACTGTCCACTGGAGGCAAAATGCATCAAAAAGATAAAAGCTCTTTTATAAACTCTTGCTACAGTGAAGAACTGAATTCAACTCTGCCATTTTATAAGGGTATGCTGAAGTAAGGTCGGCAACTTAAGGTAAAGCAAAGCCTGAGAAATTCTATCAAATTCTGTTTTTTTGCAGCCTCACAGAGGGGAGGAGGAGACAGGATATAGATAAACTGAGTGTTTTCTTGGTAAGTTTGTTACGTGAACAGTCCCCTGCTCTTTGTGAGTAACATTTTTTCCAATTTCTTGTGCCTTTTGAGCAGCATTTGTAGTAATAGTCTGCTGATTCTATTCTATTCTGTCCTCCATTGAAAAAAATCCTAGTGCAAACGCTGTTCAGTCTGTAAATGTTTGAAAATTGCTGTGTTTTATTTAACTATGAACAAGAGGACTTCAAATGCTTGTGTTTTGCTTTGAAAGAGAATAGAAGGCAATGTTACAAAGAAGGAGTTTTGGCAAGCAGAAAGAATGCTGAAGAGAAGTGACAGAATGTGCAAGGGGCAGGTTTTATCCCTACAGAAAGGGTGGTTGTGTAGTTTAAAAGGGAAAGGATAAGAATTTTTGTGGAGGGGAAGACAGAGGTTAAGATTTTGTAAATGGCAAAAGGTCTAAGCAAGCTAAAGGAAACCAAACTGCTAAAATCTGTGACGGTATAGGGTAGAAGTGAAAAGGAGGAGAGAAAGTATTTATGATAAGAGAAGATTGATAGAAGTGGGTGGAATGACCAGAGTGGAAAAACGGTGGAAAAAGGAATAGAATCAAGATATGGAATGGAGAATGATGATCACTGTCTGTGGAACAGGAAAAGGAAGTCTTGTTTTAAACATGTGCTGTGTTTAAATTTTCAAAACCCTTTTCTTCCCTTGTGCTAGGGGAAAATCCTGGGCCAGCTCTGCAGCCTGAGAGGGGTGACTGCCACAGGTCCATGCCCCAGTTCCAGCCAGTACAGTTTCACAGTGAGTGCTCCCACACCTGCTCCATGTGCTGCAGTGCAGACGGGTGTTCCCATGGTCCAGCTCAGGCTGACACCTTCAGTCAACCCTAGAGAGAACCCCTTAATGGGCCAATTGCTGTTGTGGTGGGCCTGGAAGAAGATGGGCAAGGTGTAATTTGTACTTCCCATTTGCCACTGTCTCTCTGTGCTCCATTGTTGGGGTGCAAATGAGCTTTTATCATATAGTCTTAACAATATAAAACCATCTTCATTTGCTATGGGAATTTTAAAGGGTATAATTGTGATGAATATTCTTTGTTAAATAATATGTAGGAATGAAAAATATGTAATTGTTATAGACCACATGCTTCTTGCCTCCTTGTTTGGCTTTATGCTGTGGAACACTTAAGCATAATGTATGACCTGTGAAATCTAGTCAAGTTAGAATTTTGTTTTAAAACTTGAAAGGTTATATCGTTCAGCTAAAGGATTAGTCAGTAGCAATAAGCTACAGCACAAGTTACAACACTATTTAAACATCTGTGAGGAATCCAGGTAATGGTAATTGTTACAAAACAAAAACTGAGGGAGTGCTTTTGATTGCCTGTGGTGATGTTGTACCTAATGGAACAGAACTAATTTTTTCCCTAGAATTGCCACCAGCATTTCTGTATATGCCTTTCAGAACTTAGATGACTTCTAAAGGCTGTAACCACTATAATTACTTCTTTTTAAACCATGATTAAACATATGTGTGTTCTGAAAAGCTGCCATTAAGATACACTTGAATTCATGAAAGAATGATTGTGCTCGTCAGTGCAACCGGATTTTTCAGTGCCTTGGGACTGAAGACAGGATTGTGCACAGAGAAACTGTCAAACTGAGTTAGACACTGCAAAGGATACTGGGGACAGGAGCACAAAGTTCATCAGAGATGTTTCCAAGAATGGGAATGGAAACACTGTAAGTCTAGGTTTGTCTAAAAACTTCATTGAGTGCCATGTTTTACACCAAGTAATTCCAGTTGCCTACAGGAAAAGGAATAGAAGTATGGAAATGGAAATTAATGTAGAACTTGAATGCAGATTGGCTGTGAAGTGAGGTGTCTAGCTAATTAACAGGGCAGTGGGATTTTTTTTTGAAGGGGTAAAAACTAATCCAAGGAACTGCAGGATTATGGTTTTGACGTCAGTGTTAATCAAGTTCTTAAACTGCTTTTGTACGAAAGGATATTTCTGTGCATAATGGTAAAAGAATATTAGAAAAAGGTATTAGGAGTTTACCAAGGAGAGTGGTACTGTAAGGAAGTGTGACAGATCAAAGGCCCCTTTGCCTCAGCTGTGCTTATATGGCTGTTTTTGTAGCTAAACTCTAAATAAGATAAATTTTGTTTTTAAGAAACAAAAGGTACTGTCAACCTTTTTTGACTTGTATTATGTCATTATTTGGAAGCTTGACTTTCTTGGCAAGGTGAATTTTATAGAGAGAGTAAGTATTCTGTAAATGTGTGGGGATAATCACATGGAAAGAATTACCTGGAATAAGACAATGCTGATAGCAAAGCAAATAAGCATGTTGGCTGTGTATAAATTTATTCTAGAAATTAGAGTAGGGTTTCTAATCAATAGAATAGCTTCCCAATTGAAGGAATTTTATATCAAAGTCATATCTGACTCTGAAGAAGGTTTCATAAAGATCATGAGATGTCTGTCAGAGTAAGGAACTAAATTTGTGGAGCGAGGGAACTATTTTCGGTATTATTTTCCTAAAATAAAGTTCAGAAAAAGTGAACACACCAATAACATAAAATTATATTTGACAGCAGATGTGTCTGTCTGTCCATGATAGTATAGAGAAAGGTTTTTCAAACAGAAGCAACCAGTTTCAACTGCTACAACAAAGTGAAAACAATTTGGAGATAACAGCATTTTCCCTAGGCAGGTGATTTCAACATGTAGAAATCTTAAATTGCTAAAAAAGCTAAAAAAGAGTTTTCTTGGCTAAAAGTTCTGAAATAGATAGTTGAAATGATAGCTGAAGAATGTGATGTGATAAATTATGAATACCTTTATTTTGGCCTAATAATCTATTTAAAGTCAACTCTTCTTGATATATATTACATTGGTCATTGTTACTTACACCTTTTTCTGGGCTTTAAACTCCCTGTGTGAGGTCTGCCAGTCTTTTGAGTAGAAATTTTTGAGGGTTTCAGCAAGGTTAGAGAGCTGGGCTGGTGGGCAGAAGATAACTGTCAAATGCTTTTGCAAACTCACAGACACTGATGCTTCAGTATAGGGGGCCTTGCAATAAAATAGATTGATTCTTGTCCAAGGAATGAGTTTCTCACCTTCCTCAGAACATTTATTTGCTGGTGGAAGATAGTAGACATCAAAACCACCTGTTTTTATGCTAGGAAGACTTAAACTTTATTGGCTGAAGCCTCTGTAACATTTAATGGCTGGGCCAGAAGAGGATTACTCTGAAATGTGAGTCATTCAGGCTGTGGGAGGTGAGGGTGTGAACAGCCATGCTGACACTGACTGCTGCCCAGGAGCTCTGGGAGAGAAAGCTACTTAGAAGTAAAAGTCCTGAGGAAGCAAAACAGGGAAGAGAAAGTGATAGGGAGGGGAAGAAACCTGAGAAGTCAGACTGTACAATGGGGAGGTGATACTCAGAGTCCAGACTAGAAAAGTAAGATGCTAGAACAGAAAATAAGAATTGATCTGGCAGGACATGATTCAGATGAGGATACTAATGAGAGAGAATGACAAGGAGCTTGTTAAGAACAGCACTGCATCTGTAATTTGAGATGTAAAGGCAGACAGGCAGATGTGCCCAACTGAAGCCCAGCTGAGGTGCTAGTGTGACAACAGCGTAGAGAGAATGTCCAGTTGATTTGAGTTCTTGATCACAGAGGTAGTAAAACCTCGGCACTGTTACCTACTTTGGCTATTTCAGCAGACCCTAGTTACTCTGCAGGTTTCTTTGGTGTATGTGAGTATGTATTACAGCAGCATATAATACCTTTTTCCATACTTTTCTGTCCTCTTTTCCTAGAACCATTGCTCAAAATTCTGATGTGCTGGGGATAAATCAGAGCTGTATGACATTTTTATCTGTAGAGCTGTAACCTCATTTTATAGTGCATGCTGAATACACAATGGGGGAGAGTGTTTTTTGTAGTTAGGCAGCTAAATGTTACCCTGGAGATATGGCTTATATGGCTTATGGCTTCTTTACCCACATAGGTCCTGTTTGAAGCTGGAGCTATTTTTTTTTTTTAAGATTTTTTTTTTTTTTTAAATTTGCAGATGTGTATTTTTCTTGGTAATTCCTCCTTTTCTGGGCCCAATCTGGAAATCAGGATCTAATCTGTAGAAGAATTAGATGATTGCTTCTGAAGCCAAAGGACTTTTAGTGCTTGCTTGTTGTAGAGACTGTACCAGCTCTACCTGCTGGTGTCTGGAGATATTTCTGTCCATATTTAGCAATGATGTTATATTATAATAACCTTTTGGTTTAGCAGGTTCATAAAAGAGAATTCTGCTCTCACTTGTAATAATTTAGCCTCAGACCTCTCTTTCTACTTAAATATTACTGGGGACTAGTGCCAAGTTTACTCCCGTTCCCTTTCTGCTTTATTTTGTGATGTTGTGGTTTGTGTAGGCCTGCAGCTATATGAGTTTTGCTTTTATTCCCTTGAAACAGTCATTCCAGAGCTGGAAGTTTGTCCAGCAGTTTCTTACTGCTGTATTGGCTGTGCAGTTCCATAATGGTGCTTCATGCTTTACAGTGCTGTAATTCCTTGTGCAAGCGTCACAGTTCTTGCTGCATCACTTTAAATACACAGAGAGAATGCAGATGTTTTCCTGGAAACAGAAAAAAAAAATCTATTTTTTTTTTCTCTCCAGATACTAGTTTTCCATTTCAGCTTTAGTTAAATAAGAATTAAAGCCTACTTTGGATCTTTAAATTACAACTTTATGCCTCACTGTCTCTACAATAATAATGTTGAAGTGCAGAAAACTTTGTTATTGCAAGCCCAGTGAATTACACTTCTCTGTGCTGACAAACTAGTAAGACTTGTGAAAGGCCTTGTTGCTTTTTAGGCTAATAATAGGATAGTTTCTTTATTTCATGAAAGAACAAATAAAATAAGAGATATCTGAGAACATGATCATTAAAATTCCCTGAGAGAAAGATTTCCTTTCTCAATAAAAAAAAAATGGGAATAAAAATGCTGTTCAAAATATAATTAATATCCTGTTTGTTGTTTGCAACTTAGGATGATTTAAATCACTTGCCAAGGGGGGAATGCCAGTAAACAAAACATACGGTGGCTTGCAAAATTGGCAGAGAAAGTAGACAATTTCTGGTAGTGTTTAAGTGGTAGTATTCTGGGAGAGCAACAGTGAACCTGACAGGATCCCTTAAATTCACAGAAATTCAAATGGAGTTAACATCTCACCAGTTAAAAGTTGCTCATGGTTAAGACCTTTTATCTTTATTGCTTTGCAACGCAAAGAGATAAATAATCTTTTGTGATGACAAAATATGTTATAGAAATTAATTTATGTTAAAGTGTTGTGGAAAAAACATATCTTGTACTTTCTTAAGGTACTTATAAAGTAATTTTTTAAAGAAAGATTTTTGAAAATAATTGAATAATCTTAGAAGAAAGAGAATATAGGGGTAATGTGAGCTTATTTGCCTAGGCTATGAGATGAAACATCTGTATCTTCCCTAATCAGGCACATTTAACTTTGAATTCATGTTCTTTTTTCCCTTAGATATTTCCCCCCCCCACCCCGCAGAACTGCAATTACTCACATCTCATGCATCTTTTTCCCCCCCTTGGTAGAACGATTTCTGCAGCATGTGTTGCATAAAATAGTGTTAAGCAATGCTTATTATAAGCCAGGAAGCTTAATGAAATATTTACATGAACACTTAACTAACAGACATAACTTTTAAGATTTAACGGACCACCTGCTCAGCAACTGAAATAGAGCAATGCTGTTTTCAAAACTAGTTAGTTATTCATGGCCAAGGAAACATCCTGGCTAGAGCTCCCAGAAAGCTGGGAGCTCTCATAATTTCTCATCCCATTAATTCTTTTAAGACTTAAAAAAAACCCCAACCAAACAACAAACAAACCCTAAAAAAAACTTGACAAATCATAGGGCTTGCAGAGAAAAAAGAAGAATGAAGGTAGGGAGGAGAAGAAAGAGGAAGAGAAACTGGTGAAGAAATGCAGTTCAGAGTTTTAACATCCAGGAGTGCATTCTCTTAACAAAGTCAAATCTTTCAGGTCTCCACCTTATTTTAATAACTGGCCCCTTTAACACATTATCCTTTTCCCCATATTCCGAGCTGTCTGTGCTCTGCCTTCAGTCCAGAAGCTCTGTAATGCCCTGTAACTATCAGCATTACTTAATTTGTTGTTTCTTTTTCACAAGCCTGATTAGATGAAACACAGCTAGCGCTGGTTCTGGAGCAGATTTTGTGTACTTGTCTATGCAGATGCCTTTTGTGTACTGGAGAGACATATGCTAAACTGAAGTAAACCTCAGCCATTGCTGTGATCAGAAATATCACAGGTTTAACTGCTGGAATTTTTCTCCCAACCGTAGAAACCTAGGCGTAGACAGGCATATCAAAATATTTAGGACAATATCTGTTCCAGCAAGGACTTTATCTGAGTGAAATAGATGCATCTTTCAAGTATAAAATCAGATAGCAATTAAATGCAACATTTTTGCCTTGCAGGGGTGAGAGTTCCTTGTCAGACACAGTTGCTGCACTTTAATTTTTGTATTTTTAATGGTTATCAGGTTTGTTCAGTCTGTGACAGTGGTGTAGCCTATCTTCTGTGCTTGTCTAGAATGAGATGAGATACATGGAGCTGGAAGTCAATGCTGTTTCCACAGCTTTCCCACAGCACATACCTGTTTCTTTGTAAGTTCACCTGCTCAGACAGGCAGTGAGGAGAAGACTAAAGAGGAGCTTCAAAATCTGAATGGGCATATGAGTTCAAAAGATCCAAAGAATTAAATTCCAAATATACAACCTTGACAAATTTATTGCTAAGCAGTAGGTGTGGGATTACAAACAAAACTACAAGTTCTTACCTTCACTTGCACTTTGGTTGTGAACATGAACATAATTTTTTTTTTCTGGAAAAATTAACGTAGTTGTTCTCAACTAGACCCAAAAGGATTGGTCTTTCTCATAGGCAAGAAATGTAAAATAACTTAATGGCAGATCAATGTTTTTTTTATGCTGAATCAACAAAGAACATGTTTTCCATTTTTTTCAATTAGGTGACCGTTATCCTTACTGTCAATCACACCATGTTTCAGTACCTCATATAACAGAAATTATATGATAGTAGTCACAACTGGGGCAAGGGTGTCATACTCGACAGGAGAGTACAAGTCTCAGTCAGTGCTATAACTTTCTCTTGGTTGACAAATGTAGCATCCTCACCAGACAAACACCTACACCTCAGCTTTGAGTCTGGAATAAACAGGCACAGGCACCATGCTTCTTGAAGAACATGATTTGAATGTTTCCTATCTTGAACTTCGTCTTGCTAGAAAGTGAATATTTTGCCACAGCTCTCATTACTACAATGTTCAGCAGGATTTGGTTTTGACAGTGTTAAAGTTGAACTAAGTGACTGCTTAATTTTGGCATAATATCCAGACTGTTAGAAATCAAGCCATTTTCTCTGGCTTTCAGTCCACATTTTAAGCTTAGGCTTTGTGTTTTGTCCTGTGACAAATGTCGTAAGGATTGCAGAACTGCCAGGTATTGCAAATACTTGGAAATAACTGAGGCCATTTCAGGTCGCAGAACATTTGACAGTTGTGAGCATTTCTGCCTGGAAATATTGCATGATTGCCATTAGGGGATGTTCTGTAACAAAAAGAATGCCTCGAATAGTTTTATGTTTATGTTGAAAAATGTTTGATTGGCACCATCCCTTGTAAAGAAAGTAATTATAAGTGGTTAACTTAAAACTTTTTTGAAAGGCCTAAGTAGAGGTAGTGGTCTAATCCGCTTTTTGCGCATCAGCATTTGCTTATGAGGGGATTTTGGAATCAATTTGATGTTCATTGAGACTTACCTACTTTTGCCTTCATTCTCTATTTCAACTTTCTCCAGTTACTTTGGATTAGAAAACATCTTCCTTCATAGTAAGTCCTCTTTCCTAATTTTTTTAGTTTATATACTATATAGTAGAGAATTGTATTTGTTGAGGACTTGAGTTCTCAGTGGAAAGCATTAAATATGAAGCTTCATAGCTGTTTGAAGTATGTGCAGTTGATAAACAGTTGCACAGATGCCAAAACTATTTTCTTTAGTGAAGAGAATTCCCTACCTGCATATCTGTATTGTATTGTGGAAAGTTCTGAGCACATGGTGTGCTCTCTGGTCTATGGCCAAAATCAAGACAGAGGAGACAAATGCTGTAAAGGCAGGAAGTAAAAGTATTATGAGGAAAAATTTTCCTTTATGAGGAAAAATGTAAGTTGTTATCCATAAAGATACTGTATGTTTGTATTGAATTATCCCTTGGAAACCTTCCCATATGGTTCCTTGTCATTATGAAAGACTAAAACCTATGATTTATGGTATAATGGGGAATGGTCTTTGCAGAGGGACATTTGGAAAATAGAATTTAAACAAACCTGCACAGGACAGCCCCAAGAATCACACCATGTACCTGAGAGCATTGTCCAGATACTTTTGATACTCATAAGCTTTTGGCTGCTTTGCTGTCATTTCCAGGAATGACAATTGTGGCTGTTTGTGATGACTTGGCTTAACTTTGTTAACCTTTTCTAGACAGCTGCAATAGAAATGTTAGGGTTAGTATGAATGAAGTAGAAATGGTGTCTTTAACCACCAGAAACAGCAGAAGGATTAAAAAGGCGTATGATAGTGAAGAACAGCTCTTCAAGAATGCAGTTCAGGGAACACCATTGTCAGGGGTAAGAGTGAGGAATGCTTATGTCAAGACCAGGATGCCTGCTGTCTGAAAGAGCAAATGATTTGTCAGTGAAAGCTTGTGTGTACCAGTACTTTTCCAACTTGCCCAACAAATTAAGGAAAACAGCCTGTCTTAAGACTTATGGAGGCTGAGATAAGTAAGGTTCTGGTGTGGAGGATGACCCCACAATGGCTCCTAAAAGCTGTGAAGGTCTATCCAAGAAGAAATTGTTGCCAGTTAAGAAGAAGCCCTTCCATTCTTCCAACAGAAGAAAGCCAGTCTTCCAATAGTGAGGACTTGGTAGCTGGTGCCTCTTGTCCTTTTTGTCATGTACAGGTGATCCTGGCAAGACCACTTGGATGGATGTGTCACTTGTGTGTAGGTGAGTTTGAGGTTGGGAGTGAATGAAATCTCTGGAAGGATGAGCATGGGTGGGATATTTTCAAATTAATATCTCCCCCTTCTATAAGATCTGATATAGATTTTTGCTGCAGTAACTTTCCCTATTACCAGTTTCATGCTGACATGAAACCACTGTCCAGTTATAGACTGGAACAGCCTTCAATTTCATTGTCAATGTGAGCACTGTTGGTAGTGTTAGAAGGTGACAAAGGAAGAAACATCTTGAACTAACTTAGAGCTTAGAAAAATCTTCTTTATCACCAGAGTGCTAAAATTTAAACCACAAATGAAGAATGGGTCAGAGGGGGAGGAAAAAGATTGGACAGTCTTTATTACTAAGTATCATGTATTAATTAGGCAATTTCTTTTTAATATAAATATTTTTTATCACATATATATATATATCAACATTATCATTAATAGTAAGTGAATAAAAATTAATTTTAATGCAAGCATTTTTGGGTGGGTATACAGGACCTCTAACAGTACCAACATCTTTTGATGTCATTAAGAAACCTTGGGAGTGCAGGAGGCAGTTTGACCTTTTTTTATCCTTGGCTATTTCAGCACCAATGTGTGGCATTATCACTGTCAGGTTCCCTTTTTTCTTAAAAGGTGTGTTATCACTGCTGTTACCTTCAGGGGAGATAATAAGTAGAAAATACAGAGAACAAATAGGAGGCAGCAAGAGGAAACTATTTTTATAGAGTTCAGGCAGTTACGTCCAGTACGAGCTTGGTAAGCAAGAGGTATTTTGCAAGAGCCAGAAGAATAGCTGTGTGGTGTGTGCTATAATTTTGGGAACTGCCTTTTCAGATTGAGAAATGTGGGCATCAAGATAAATATTTGTAGTTCTGCACTTGAACATGCATTGTATTTGGTGTATGTTGCAGCATATGGAGCAAACCAGTGGGAAAGGCTGTGTAGGGGACAGACTGTTTTGTTTAGGTTGTTTGTAGGATGCCTTGCCGTTTACATATTGTTTGGTTTGTATCTTTTTTTAATAGTTGGTAGACTGTAACATAGTACCTTCTGTGACTGGAACCATTTGATTTCCAGGGCCTTGTATGTAGTGGTAATTAACTCCCTAGAGTGAAGGGGGAGAAAATTCTTGGATGTGCTACTTGATGAGAGCTATGCAGACCTGTAGGGAGAGTACAAGGAGAAACAGCAAAGTACCTGATTGCTTCCATGTGTCCCTATGGTAGGGAAGAACAATACTTCTAAAACAAACCTCTAAAATTCCCTTATCTTGTTCTCTTGGAAGCCTTTAAAGTAATGGTGATCTTTTGTTTTGGCTTTTTTGGAAAAAAAAAATCCTAATTCATTAAACTTCGTGGATAATGATGCTGGATTACTCAGTGTTTAAGATGTCTTTTCCTACATGTCTATGTAGCAAACCTGTAGCTTGTTCTGTATGCTTGTTTTGAAGTTGCACAACTGAGGCCATAGAGTAATTTCACTGTATTAATACTTTTTTTGGATTTTATTTGGTATAGAGATGGTTTGGATTTCTTAATTTCTAAGGAGGAGTGCAGCTGATACTGCGAGTTGGGAGTAGCAAGAGAGTAGTGCCTTATTTCATGCTTGTGGGAGTGGTGTCTCAGGTGAAAGCCTTGTCTTTAATTTGCCTGTTGAAAGAAGTGGTTGTGTTAGAAGCCTTGACCTTTGACTTAAACCTAGTACTAAAGTCTGTATAATCAAAAAGCTGTCAGAAATGAGAGGTTATACAAAATGTGATGAATTTTTGAACTCCTCAAGAACGAGTACTCTAATTCCCTGCTGATTTGCCTAGCCAAAGCAGCACTGCTGTCACTGTTCACTGAGCACTATTATACTTCTACTCATTATCTCCACACAAATGTAAAAAAAAATCTAAGCAGAATATGGAAATAGTCCAGCCTAAACAAACAGTATATTTGATTCCTTAGGAAATATGTCAATTTGGGTCAAAAATTTTATCAGCCTGAATCAATTCAGTAATAGACGACCTTGGCCATATGATTTTACTTCCTGTTTCTTAGCAACAGGAAACTTTTCTGCAGGATGGTTGTTTAATATACTAATCTGTTTTAGAAGCTTTTATACCTAAAGAAGAACAGATGGTCTAAGGAAATGTTATTTGTAGCAATCAAGATAGGGAATATCTATGGATTCTTTTTTTTCTCTCATTTTATTGTCCTGCACTTATTACATAGTATTTCTTTGATGGTTGCAAAAAAACTTCTCAAGAGTAAAAAGATCAAAGAGTAAAAAAAAAAAAGGCTTCAGATCCTACAGGTTTCTTTTCTTTTGGTTCATGGTGCAGGAAAGCATCATGCATAAAAATATGTTTGCTCTTACATCTGTGCATTTCTAATACAAAGTGAGAGAACTTCCATAATTATGTTCTGTAAGTGTTGAATTGTACCTGAATGAACAAAGAAAGCACTATCTACAATGTGATTTTGTTCACTGGTGTTTGCTTACTCTCTCACCCTTAAAATCTATCATGTGAATTGGCTTCCTTTCTCCTTTTTTGATAGATTCCAAAGGTTCTTTCTATTTTAGTGTGAAGAATCTTTTTCGAAAGGTTACTTCTGTATGACTTAGTGTTCATATAAATATGATGAATTTGTAGCTTTCAAACACTATGTTGGGACTATTAAGGGCCCAATGAAGAAATAATCTGGTTTGTTTTTCTGTGGTATCAAATTCCTTACTTCCAAAGAAGCAGGTCAAATGCTTGTAGGAGATTGGACAATCTTGATAATTTCTACATTCATTTAAAATTAGTACAGAAGCCTTGATTATGAAGTCTTTATTACAGCCATCTGAAAAGGGTAGGATAACCAGTCCTGTCATCTTCTAATTCTTTCCCATAGTGCTGTGTGCTTTCCTTCCTTGTTCCTGAAGCATCTTATTGAAATAGAAGTACCTTTCCTACATCACTTAGTTGCCGTCTTAAGAATCATCCTGTGATGATGCTCATAAATGCCTGACAATGAAAGATGTCTGATTTTCTGTGGTTTTGGTTTCTCATGAAGACATTTTTGACATGCAAATTCCAGTTAGATGGGAGAGAGCTTTTAGCTGCAAAGTGGGATATGAGGTTGTCGCATCAAGAAAACTCTTGCCATCTTGTGCCCCTACTGTCACATTGGTATGTTTTTGTCCAGATCAGTGGGAGAGGGCATGGCCAAGACATTTGTTACTCAATACTATCCTAAATTGTGGTTAGGGGTGGGGAAAGGGAAGGAAAGGCATGGTTTCTGTTGGGAGCAAGCGTGGTGGATGGAGTGGTTGGGGTGGGGTGCTGCCAGCTGTGGTCACGTCAGGTCAGGTTTTGGTGAACATGTTTGCAATGTGACCAGAGGCTGATCTGACTGGTAGCTGAAACCTTTTCGGCCACCTTGCAGCTCTGGGGTTGGAGTTGAGAATTAAGACACAAAAAGGTAAAGATTATGGTTGAAATAAGAGCAAATCGCTGAAAATAACGAGATTAGAAAACAAGCAGCAGCAGCAACAATACAATTAGCAAAACTGTACAAAGAGAGGGAGATTTATAAGCAAAAATACTCACCAAAGCCTGATGTGACATGTCCTCAGCCAGCAGCACAGCACCCCACGCTTGCTCCAGACTGGAAACCCTACCCCTACTTCCTTTTCCCTTGCCCCCAGCCATAATGTAGGGTGGCATTGAGTAACACAGTGTCTTGGCCATGCCCCCTCCCACTGATTTGGGCTGCCGCAAGGACAATGGTGTGCTTCCTTATTAGACTTAGCCTAGAAATATTTCTACTTGCACCTTTTCCGTGTTGCGAGAGAAGACAATGTCATCTTTGTTTAGTTCTGCTTCAGTGAAGTTTTTCTGACTTTACACGTTTTCACATGAAGTATTTAGAAATGAAACCGAAGTGTGGAACTTAACTGTCTCTTTTTTCACCTTCAGAGAGGAGCTCTTCCATTTTGTTGCACCTCTTTTACTAGTATTTTACTTAATTGGTTGGGCTGAATGAAATCTGGAGGTTTATGGTTTAACATATTCACCCCCATCCACCCCCTTACTCCCAGATTTGACATAAAAACTAATTTGAAGGCTAAAACAGGCTTGCCCTCTAGAAACATCAAAACTCTTTGCTTAGGAATGTTTTGTGTCTCCAAGTGAATCCTTCCAAGTAGTCTGTTCTAAGTCCTACATCTGGATGGCATGCTCAGTCCAGGGAAGAAAGAGGTATGTTTTGAAAAACCTTCATGGTGGCTGCAGGGAGTCTCCTAAGAGAAGCATAAAAGAAGGCAAGACAAGGTGAAAGTTGGAAATACTATGTTTTTATTTTTCTTCTTTCTGTCATATTTCCCATTATCTTTTAAAAGGAATGATAGAAAAAGAGAAGAGAGCATGGCTTCTATATGTACCTAATCTAATGTTAAAAGTAAGTTTGGTTCCTGAAATCTTTAATGGAAAATGACCCTGTGTAGCTGCCTGAATAAGTGAAATGCCTGTTACGTTATCTTGCTATTCTGTGGTTTTGTCTTTCTGAGAGTGTGCTCGTTAATGACAGAAAAGGTAGTCAATCTCTAGACTCTGTTTTTATATCTGATTCTTTTATGCAGAAATTACAGCCTTTCACCAACAAATGGCTGGAATATTTTGGTCTTTGTACTACTAGGAAGATTAGTCTAGGAAGGAAGAACTCTTCAGTCTTAATGGAGTTTTGTCACAAAGCACACATGTGGAATTGGAAGGGCTGAAGAAGTAAAAATTAAAGGTTTGTTTTTGTTTTTTTTTTTTTTTTTTTTAGGAAAAAGGCATCCCCTTTTTTTTTTTTTTTTTCAGGAGAAAAGCATCCCCTATTTTTTTTTCTTAGTTAAAGCTGTTTATGAATGTTTTATTGTTAAGAATTTAATTTGATCTCTATGTGCATTGCTAGAACTACCTACTAATGAAATAAACTCGATAATTGTATTTTTCAAAGATGATTTGTTGATGGGACAGGTGTGGTAGGGTTCGGGTTTGGTTTTTTCTAATTTTTAAGCAAGGCAGCAAATTTGAGCCATTTTGAAAAACTTGACAAAAGGTGTGAGTGAATTCAAGTTCTGAGCTATGTAGGAGAGCGAAGTCATATCACTGAAAGTGTCCAACACAGATTACTACTTACTCTTGCATCCATCTCTACTTGTATGTCTTTTTCTGAGGCACAAGTCTTTTATTGGCATGGAGTCGTCATTTCACTGTGCCAGGTGATGTACAGGCTCTCACCTGTTGGTTCACTGAATTTTAGTTCCTCCTTTTCCTTTCCTGCTTCTCATTTTCCTGGTCTTGCTGAGTCAATAAAAAACAACCAGAAAAGCCCAAACAACAAGCAAACAAAAAATCTAAGAAACCCCACAAACCCACTCCTCAAACAGGACGCAACCAACCCAGTACAACTCCCTAGAAAAAAAGAAATAAAACCTTCAGAGCTTATTAAAAGTTCTGCCCTTTAATATTATGACAAATTCAAAATTGAGAGAGCTGTTGTATTACATTTACAGTTTATATCAGTGCATAAACTCAAAAAACCCCAGATCAAAATGCTAAAGTAAGGGAGAACATGGATTGATATCATAATCTAGAGCACACTCTAGAGCACAGTAGTTTTCTTTTCATGCATTATATTTCTTCTTAAACATATTGATTCCTAAGGTGACCCATTTTTACTTTGCTTATTTTAGATTTCTTAATCAGGAAGATAACCTACTCCTTTTGCCCTCTGTAAAAATAGCCTCATGGTGTCACAGTTCACTTTTTAATTTGAAAAGCTGAATACTGTATGTAATCCATTGTAATATAACTCATCTGTCACATTCACTGAATAACATAGCACATACCTTGGCATCTGTTAACTGGGTCCTGGTAGATATCATCATTAATGGAATTTAGGATTCTTAATTCACATTTCATTTTTCTGTATCAAGCAGACAAAGCTTAGGTTGGTTTTGTTCTGTTTTGTCCAGAAGAGAAAATCTAATACTAAATAATAGTAATACCAACAACAATAATGAAAAAAGGACCCACTTTATTGATGCAGGTAAACTTCTTTTTCTGAATTTGTATTTGCCATTTGTCTTAAAAGCCAGATGTGTCAAGGTAAATCTGCAAGCATTTGATTTTCTGCAGATCTCTGTGAGCAAGGCTGTCAGATATTGATAAGCAGCATTTTCCTGCTATAAAATTAGATCATAATGTTGATAGCATATGGTGGTCTGTTGGAAAGAAGTTTTAAAATCCAAGAGCCTCCAAAAGACTGTCTGGAGAATGTTTCAAATTAAGTAAATGTACCTGTGTTGTCCATTGCTGCCTATACTTTCAAACCTTCTGCAGCTCACAAATGTAAACGGCAGCATGTCTGTCAAACTTGGTAAAATAAACATGCTTGTTAGAGTTTTTTTTTAGTTTTCACACATCCTATTCTAGGTCTGAGAAAACCGTCTGAGGCATTTGTAGCAGCTCATTAGGCTTTTCAGAACCAAGGAGACACTGTACACCCTTGTTTTCACCCCTGCATGAGATAAAATAGGTGGTTGGCTATAAATAACTAGTAGGGGGAAAGAGTCACCACAATTTTCCCAATCTAAACAAACAAACAAAAAAATCCCTGAATCTTAACCATCAAACCTTGATTTATCTTAGTGTCTTATTCTTCAATTACTTGCCTTGAGGTATTTTTTCTTCCTTGGGAGGATAGCAATCCAGTGCATCTGACAACTTTTTTTATTTCAGTTTTTATGTTACAACAGTTGCTCAGCTATCTTCTGTGAACTCCCACAACAGTGAAAATGCTTTAAATTTTTTAAAGATGTCAGAATTCACACATACCCACGTAGAAGCTTGGAGTATGGTGTGTCATCTAATCATTCTTCTCAGTTTTGCTCCATCTTCCTAAGGACTGTTTCTCTCTCCTTTTGCTTTTGAGTGAGTATTGATGGGAGGGATAGGAAGATAAATGAATATAGGTTCTTGACTTGTAGCAGTTGATCTGTGGCTCTCTTGGGATATTAGCCCATACTGAATTTGTCATAGTTTTCACATAAAAAAACCGAAAGAACCCAAACAAATTTTGAGAAAATTTGGGACAGTCCAGAATTTTAACAACTTTTTTCTCACAGCATTATGAAGTGCTTTTTGACACCTATAATATATATGAGAAACACATATGAAGAAATATCATAGAATCATTCAAGTTGAAGGGCATCCAACAACCAAACTCCACCCCAGCATCTTGCTCACTCTTGTCTTCTGTGGGAGAAAATAGAAGGATGGATTGAGATAATTACAGTTTAACAGGAAAAGCAAAAGCACGATGCTTAAGCAAAGCAAAAAAACCCCAAACCAAAACAAAAATCTAATTGACTAATTTGTGTAGTCAGGGAGATGTCCAACTGTTTCATGCGAAGCAGGATCTCTGCATGCATTGTGAGTGCCATAAACATGATCATTCCCCCTCTTTCCTCCTTCCCCTGAACTTGTGTATCTGAACATGACTTTATTTGGTATGGTCTGGTGTGACAGCTGTCCTGCTCGTGTCTTGTCTCGGCCTCTACCTTACCCTTAGCTGACTGACTGTGCTGGCACAGTTCAGCAATAGGTAGAACACCGTTCAACGTGTTACCAACACCATTTCAGCCACAGATTAAAACCACAACACTGTAAGGGCTGCCCTGAAAAGAACTAATTCCATCCCAGCCAGACCCGATGTCATCCCTTACTCCATACCATTTCTGTATCATCTGGAATTGATCTGTCTTACTGCCTGCTTGGAATAGGGATGTCTTTGAATGAATGTGGGCTACTCTGGGCCTTGTCTGCTTGTTTTGGATATTTTCAGGAGTGCATATTCCTCAGTCTTCCTGGGCAACCTGTTTTGGGTTTTGATTATCTTTAGAGTGAACTTTTTTATGCCTTTTATCCAATCTGAATTTCACTTGCTTCAGTTTACATTCATTGCCTCTTTCCTCTTTGCTGTGCATTTTCCAGCAACTCTGGCTCTGTTTTTAAATAGTTGAGTATAGCACTATGATCTCTCCTTAGCATTCTCCTGTAGAGGTTGAACAGACACAGTTCTCTCAGCTGCTCCCTGTACAGCCTGTGCTCCAGCCCCAAACCATCTTGTTGGCTTTCCATGTGTACCAACCAGTATGTCATACACCAGGGAGCATAAAATGAAATACAGTACTCAAGATGTAGTCTGGCAGGTGTGGATTATAATAAGTTCCCTTTACTTGCTGGTTCTGCTGTAGTGAATGCAGCCTAGTGTGCCCTTAGCATTCAGTTTCTGCAAGGCTGCATTTTTGACTTATATTTAAATTGTCCATCAGACCCCGCGTGTCCTCTTATACAGAGCTCATTTCTGCTCTGTTAGCTCTCATGCTGGACTGTTGTGTGGGGGTTTTATTTCACAGTTGCAGTATTTTGCATTGTTTTTTGCTGTTTTTCTTGAGATTTGGCAGCCCATTTCTCAAGTCAGTTGCCATCTTGCTGAAGCACAGCCGTTTGCCCTAGTGTGTGAATCCGTCCCCTCAATCCCCAGTGAACTTGATGAGGTGCATTCACCCCATCATCCAGGCCATTATGAAGGTGTTAAATAGAGAATTATGGGATCATAGAATACCTTCAAATTGGAAGGGACTCATAAGGATCATGATGTTCAACTCCCAGCTCCTCACAGGACTGTCTAAAACTAAACCATATGACATTTTTATAGGCTTCTTGAACTCTACCAGGCATGGTGCCCTGGAGAGCCTGTTCTAGTGACTGATCACCCTCTCAGTGAAGAACCTTTTCCTGATGTCCAGTCTGAAGTTACCCTGATGCTGCTTCATTCCATTTCTTTGTGTCCACCAGAAGGACTCACCAGAGAGGAGGTGGTTTTAAGGATCCTGTTCATCTTGTGCTCAAGGGGTCAACAAGTTGAAGAGACCGTGGGGAAGTTGATGGTTGAGGCCTGCAGTCTGTAATTTATATTGCTGCTAGAATGCAGTCTGTTACAAAGCAAATGGTGACTTAAAGTTTTAAATGTCACTTGTGTTTCATTTGTAATCATATGGTCAGAATTTCTAAGTTGTCAGTACTTACTCTTTTGGTAGATACTGAATGATGGGGAAAGGGCTTAATGATAGTAATATAGATACTGGTAGGAGGAAAAGGGGGACTGTGAAAACCTGACAACAATGTAGGGTTTCCCCAGGACAAAGGAATGTTTTAGATTTTTGGATATATTTCTCAGTTGTTACCTGAGCATTGGCAAATCTCTGTGTTTAGAATAATTTTGTTGCATTTCTTTTATTCATTGTGTCCAACTTCCAGAGAGGGACAAGCATTTCTGTAAAATACCTAGGCTTTACCTGAATAGATTTAATGATGCGGATAAGATAACTAGAGATAGCACTTGTTTTGCTGGTTCCCAATAGGATAAAACAATGCAGTAAGATAAGATGGTTACAGTAAAATGCTTGCAAGATTTTATTTCCTAAATGTTACATCAGTTTTGATCTAATCACTGGCAAAATCAACTAAGCTTTGGGTATGCTCTTTTAAGTGCTACCTTTTGTTCCACATGCTGTTTTTCTTTTTTTTTCTTACCTTTATATACCAGTACACAGAAAATATTGTCTGAAATTTCTTCAGTCTTTTTATTAAGCTGTGTACAAGTATTTTTCCTTCTGTAAGTTCTGTGGCACTATTTGCAGTAGTATTGGAGGTATTTAATGACTTAGCTGGTCTTTGAAATAACAAGTATAGCAAAAAATTCCATCAGTGGTATTTCTTTATTTGGAGAATTGGTTATTGTATATTTCAACATGTTGCCATTTATAGTTTGTTTGTTCACCTCATTCCCTTTTTGTAGTTAATGGTTCCTAAAGCAGAGACTGGTTCTTCCTCTTAGTAATTCAAACAGAGTTTTTCAATGGATTTGCTCTTTTCTTGGCTTCTTGGAGATCCACCAAGAGAGAGATTTTTTCAGAAGTATCAAAGCTGAATAAAAGCAGAGAGGCAGTTTAAAATTGATGGGCATTTTCCTAAATCAAGATAATTTTGATGCTCATTTGACTTCTGTTGCTAATATAGAGCTGAAAATTCTGCAAAGACTTGGTTAGCTACTTATGTAGCTCATAAGTGCTACATAATGAGTGGAATTCATGAGCAGGATTAATACTGGTAAATATTTAATAGAGTCGACAGGATTTTTGTAGGAGAAGCTTAACTAAGTGGGAAGTGGTGGAAAGATTTTCAGCCAAAATGTTATCCATAAATGTCTGAGTATTTCATTACTATACCTTAATGGGAATCTCTTGAATATTGTGTTGCGATTTTTAGTTAACTTGAGGGTATTTTGCACTCTGAGATAAAATGCTCATTTTAATTTTGAATTACATAGCTGTAATATGTAAGGTTTACAGTCCCTGAGGATATTTTGCTTTCCTTACAAATGGTTTAGAATCTCGACACTAAGTCATAATTGGCCTGATGAGTTCTTTCATTGCTGTTACAGAACAAATGGGTGGGAAGAGCACACATCGGCTTTGACGTCACCCCACTTGAGCACAAGCTTGGGGAACATCTGCTGTTAAGGCTGTTGATTGCTGTGACACTTCATTGAAAGATTGAGAACTTTTTTGTCTCCACCTTATTTTTAAACTAGAAATGTCTTCCTAAAGCTACAAATGATCACATTGTAGCAATAGCATTAAGTTGCTGTATGTGTATGCAATTCTTTTTAGATATAATTTGATTTTTGGATGGTTGGTCAATGAATACTGCAATCATGTTTCAAATGCTTGGTAAGTGATCAGAAACCTTCATACCTCCCTTGCATATACTTTCTAAATTATTGAGTAAATCTCTTTCTGATCCATCTGTTTGCTAAATGACTGCTGAATCTGAGAATTCAGAATTTAGCAGAAATGCACATAATAAATAATGATACTGTGTATTTTTGTTTATGTATGTACAAAATTATACTTAATTTTTGACTCAAAAAACCTAGTAGCTTTTCCAAAATCTTGTAAATTTGATGTAAACTGTTTTCTGGAAGCTTGTCACAGTCTTTAGTTGTTTTCCTGTACTGCCACTATCTTTTCTTTAAAAACCTAAATTGGGAGAGGAAGGGAAAAACCCTCACTACCTCATGACAAAGAAAACCTGCTAAGAAATTTGCCAGGTCTAGTTAGTTTTTTTCCTCATCTTTGTTCTCTACTTGTTTCTTTACTTCCATGCTTTCAGAAGTGAAAAGTATTGCACTTTATATTTCTCTCTCCCTTCTGTCTTCAATCTCTACCTTGCTGTCTGTAAAGTGACCGAGTTCAAACTTGTTTCCTTGCACTATTTCCTTTCCCTAACATTTTATTGTCTTTTCACTGATAGTATTAAGTTTTATTCCACTTTCTTGGTGTTTGTTCCTCAGAATTGAGTTATTTCCTTTTATTTCTTAAAAGTTATTTGGTGCCTTTAGTTATGAAACGGTGTATCTTTTGTTCCGTAAATGTACCAAATGTTTTTCCTGTGTGGAAATTACTTTCTTTTCTTTATGCTTAATATATTGTAGGATTTTCTGCAAAGAGAATTTTTTCTTATTTGTTCTTTGTCTGTTGGGAAACATTTCAATGACTCCCTTTGCACTTCCTAGCTTTCAGAGCACTTGTGCCAAGGCCTGCTGTAATTTTCTGTGAAGAGCGCTGTTTGAATATAGAGAGTTGTCAAACATATGACTAATCTTCACTTGCAACGTTTCTGTTGTGTCTTGGCATTCAGACAGACTTCATTTTTGTGTGCATCTAACACTATATATCCAAGTCTGCAGTATCGTTAATTTGCAGCAACCTTGGTTTTGGAATAGTTTGGATTTCCCGTTTGTAAAATTTGTAACACAGTTGTCTGACTTCTGTGGGGTTTTTTGTTGGGTTTTTTTTTGCCTCAGCCTCCCAGGTAACTTAATCAAGGTACAGTTTCCCAAAATCTTGATGTTCCACTTTGAGTACCTGGACATGCTTTGCACGTGTTTTTCACAACATTGGATCTTTCAGAGCATAAAGTCATTCAAAGCAAAATGGAATAAGTATACTCCAGTATTTACCAGAATGATTCCACCAGATGTGGAAAAAGGGTGGGGCTTTGAAGAAAGTTATCTTTGGGATTGCAAAAGAAGAAGTTGAAGGCTGATGTTCATGTGAATGGAAGATGCCCATTTACCTTCCCAACTGTAAACTCCTGGGCTTATTCATATGTACTGGTAGAAAATATTGATGTAATACCTGAAGAGTTTCATATTATTCTTTAAGCCATTTGCTTTACTATAAAACTGAAATGCTTTTTTTGCCAGTTGGGAAATCATAGTCTTTTCCCTCAGAAACACCTGATTAATTTCTCCAGATACGTAGCAGCTCTCCTACCCCTCTGAAGATTCACTGCTGCGTTAGGGGTGACAAGGGATCTTTTATGTGGATTATCTAGAGGCAGGGAACTCTGTCAGGCAAGGTTGGGATTTCTGTCTCCAAGATATGTCTAGGGGAAAATTGCTGTTGTTGCTGTGATTTGTAGCATAACATTTATCATGCTTTATGATATAACCAGAAAAATTAGGGTCTAGTTTAGGTGAATTCTAAAATGCCTTCTTGAGTAAAAGAAAGTATGGATACTTTTCTCCTAATTAAAAGTACACTTTGGGGTAATTTAAATTTTATTTTTAATCATAGGTCACCTGTAGGGTGTAGGCTCAAGTAGAACACTTTTATGAGCCATGTATTCCATTACATTTGGAGCTCCCCCAAGGACAGAGACTCCACAACCAGCCTGGATTTTGCTGTATTTCAGTTTCTGTCTGTTGATTTGTGACTGGGCACCATGGGCAAGAACCTATCTCTGTCGTCTTTAATTCCCAGCATCATGTTTTTAGATGGATTAAATCTCCTGAGCCTTCACCAGGCTGAACAATCCCAGCTCTTTCAGCCTCTCCTAAAATGAGTATGCTTTAAACCAGTCCTGGCAGGTCTTAAGATAATCTTGAACTAACACTACAATAGTGACTTAGAGAGTTACCGAGGAAAGGAGATATGACCCGTAATTTGGGTGATGGGAGGACATCAAGGTGTAATGTGTAAACATGGTTAGGAATTTTGAGAAGATGCTCTGCTACTCTGTGCACTGACTTTTTTACAGTTCAACCTAGAGTGCTCTTGAGATCTGCAGTACATAAATAAATTCAAGTAAGAATTCAAGCAAAAGGATTGCGCTTTTTATTAAGTTAGAGTTGAAGCTGTGTGAAATGGAAAAAAAATATAATCTGGTATTAATGGAGCTAGTTTATTTACTTCAAAGGAGGAAAAGGGAAGGATAAAAATTGGTCCATCCAGCTTTTTTTTTTTTTTTTTTTTTTTAAGTTGTCTATGTCATTATTTCATGTGTATTTGTTTTTTCTTTGTTCTATGAGTGACTTGTATTTTTTAATGTAGTTTCTGGTTAGATAACAGATAACTGCTTTTTGGCTTTGGTTAAAAGTTGCTTAGAATTCCAGTGTGGAATGACCACTTGTGAAGTATGTAACAGGCAAACTACACTGTGTCGTTTCCCATCCTTATTGAATGACATCTGTAGGGTTTCTTTTTAATCACAATATTCATGAGGTTCGACTTCATTCAATTCCAAAATAGCATTGGAAAACTGATCTTTATTTATACTCTAAGGCGTTCAAATTTCTTGGCAATGAGTGAGAGATACAGTGAGAATCAAATGGAAGTCCTCTGCTTTCCTAAACTTAATGGTATTTTCTAAGCAGACCCCCCCCCCCCCCCCCCCCCCCCCCCCCACCAAAAAAAAAAAAAAAAAAAAAAAAAAAAAAAAAAAAAAAAAAAAAAAAAAAGCTGCTGCATTCTGGGGAAGATGAAGATGAAGTTTATATTTGACACTATACCATGCTTCATGACAGTCCCTCTTTTACCCCTATTTCTTTAAAGCTTTCTGGTAAATAGTATATTGATTTTACCTTTTGGGAACTAAGTGCCTCTACATGAATGGCTGTAGAGTGCTTCAGCCCTGCCCCATATGAACATCTCTTCTGAAACATAATCTGCTGTAAAATATTGCAGTTATAGTTCATCCTCTATATACTGTCCAAGGAAGAGACCTCTTTAATCTTAACTTTGTTTTTATGCTGCAATGAATCAATTCATTGATTTCATAAACACTTGAAATTTTTTATTTGCCTTTTTTCTTTCTTTTCCCTCTTTTCCCTCCCCCTCACATTTTCCCTGTCAATGTTTAAAGAGGAAGAACATGAAGATAGTAAAATTTGGGTGGGTGATGGAGTAAGATCACACACAAGGGTTCAATAGTAGCAAGTTGTCTGTTCTTTCCCAAAGTTTGCTAGAAACTTGACCTCAGGTGTGTTTGTCTGTTTCAACTGTCTTGAAAAATACACTTTCATGTTCCCAAGACTCCAATAATATCTGGGAATAGTTCTGTACATTATGTGCATGGAGGTACCTTGCCTGATCCTTGTTCATGTTTAACCAAAACACCCCACTAATCTCTCTGATTACTTTGCTATTGAAAGAAGGTTTAGAGTTAAGGAAGATGGCAGTGCTTTCTGCCAAAGAGTAATTTTGTATTTTCTGTTTCAGACAGTGATTCCCTTAGAGTTTAGAGAGACTCTTTGAAACTGTTCCATGGATAGAGCAAACCAAGGAGATGAAAAAACGCACTCTTGCCCTTTAATATAATCTAACAAGAAGCTCTCTGCAGGCAATATATTTTGTTCATATAATCAATGCATGGAGCTGTGGAAGAATAAATTGATGTCTGATTACCTAATGCTACAGAAGGAGAACACAGAGACATGAAGAGCTTATTCTTCTAATTTATCTTGTGTTTTTGAATGGGAAACCTGCTGTACTTGTTACCAGTACGTGATAGTTCAGAACAGAGGAAAATTCTCTTGGTATGATGACTTACTGTTGTCCACTAGTTAATTCAAAATGGGAAATTTTTAGAGGTCAATGGAGTGTCAGGGAAAATGTGCTTTTTAAGGGTATAATTGTGTTGACTAGTTGTTGCTTGCCACCAATTCTATGTTCAGCATTTTTTTATTCTATTCAATCCTGTTCCAATTTGTTTTGTTTGTTTGGCCCCACTGCTTTCACAAAGAAGCTATTTCCCTGTTGAAGGAAGGAATAATTTATATAGAGAGAACATCTGAAGCTACAGAAGCTGCTGAAAAAACCCACTGTGTAAGTAAAAAAATCCTCACACCCTATGTAGCCAAGCAGCTTTTCTATATCCAAGAGTTTGACACATCTCAAAGTTTGATTACTTTTTTCTTGTAATATCCATGGCTTTGTGTTTTTGAAATGCTGTTGAAGGGGAAAGAAATTCTTAGCAATTGATTGCTAAACATTTTTAAAAAACTAAAATTAGGGGCCGTCTGTACATTTGTAAATTAGATTTCAAGTTGGTTTCAAGTTGGTGTAGAGTTTTCAGGAGATAAAGCAGTAATATTTTTCAAAACTTTCAAGTATTACTAGGTTAGAATTCATATACTGAAGTTCAGTATTTAATTTAGAATTTGTATTTCTGCAGACTTTTTATGTTAATGAGCAGTCTCATTCAAAAATTAATTCAGAACAGGCACTTAGGTCTAAACCCAAGGTCTGTAAAGAGCCTGTCCTTCAACTCTTTATATGTAGATGAGTTATTTCTGACATTTTTCTGCATCACTGTGAGGAAAATCTAGTGTCTGATTGCCTCAAGTGGAGGAGAGGAAGGGGGAAGAGGCAAAAGCCCTACAAATACTGTGGATATTGGTAGTTAGGTGGGTAGCAGAAACTACCTGGGGCAGCCCTCACAGCTGATGAATCACAGACATATGTAGAGTGGCAGGTACTTCTGGAGGGCCCATGTCCAGCCTCATGTTCAACATGGTATAGGCCAGAGAAGGTGTTCTTCCAGGCAAGTTTGGAGTGTCCTTTATGGATAGAGTTATGCAGCCTCCCTGTGAAACCTATTCTATGAACTCCCAGCTGTCTGGCAAGGAGGAGGTTAACTACTACTATGTTTTTACTACTACATATGCAAATATGTTTTTGTCATATTTGCAACAAAAACAACAGTGGTTTGCTCCCCTGTATTTAGCCTTGAAGGGCTGCTTAGGAGAAGTTGTATTTTCATTCCATTAACTGTTGCATTTTCTAGAACAAGACCAAGCAATTACAGGGAAGAGTAACTTTATCCTAGAGGTTCAGACACAATAAAGTAGCTGTTCTGCTGCTGTGGTTTTGTTGTGTTTGTAGTCTTCTGTGCTTTCTGGTCAGCATTCTTAGCCTAGACTGATGGTGCTTGTCCGATTCCAAGTTATTTCCAGCAGTTAGTGGTGACTGGTAAGACTCCAATCTCCATGCAGTTGCCTTATTCTGCCTTACACAATTCGCATACACTCAGGTATTAAATTGAGTCACAGCTAGCGCATGGATTACTCTTGATTTCTTGGCATGATAAATAACATAGGTTAGAACTTGCTGTCGGGAGCCTCTGTTACGTGACAAGTGTGAAATGCATGTCTAAATAAAGTTATAGAGCATTTCACAGCTGTTGTGTGTACTGGTAAAATAGTGTACTTGCTGTGTTCAATAACTAGGCAGCAAAAGTCAGGCACATGTGACTGTACAAATCAACTACAGCACAGTTGCATACATAGATAAAACTTCATACAGCGACGTGTCAGCCTGTAATGGAGCACTTCAAGGGCTCAATAAATCTAAATGGGTTAGTGACTTTGATAAACCAGCATGATGGTTATTTCAATTCAGATCTTTTAAGCTGAGTTGCCCTGTATTTTTGCCTATTTGAGAGACATCGGTGTCTGCCTCCTACTGAAGCTCTACTTGAAGGATAATAAATTTTCTGGAACAGTAAATGCCAAGTGTTTCAGGTTGCTGCTTAATGGTAACAGCAGCAAAAGGTTTTTCTTATTGTGCATGAAGAACTGTTAGGATTGTTCTATATATCTGTATTATCTGCATATATAGATATCTATATTATCTACATGTCTATATCTATCTACTACAGGGTTTTTTGGTCTGGGGATTTTTTTCTGATTTCTTGGAATTTGTCATATGTGTGAGAGTCAGCTCTCAATTCTTGCAGCCTGTTGGTGGAGTGGCTTGCATTAGTAAAGTTGTTTATTAGAGCACTGTAATCAGCTGTTCTGTTCAACTGGCTGAAGTGTTCACAGGGCCTGTTTTAATTTGCTTACTGGTAGGAGCTGTTTACCTATTAAACAAATATGTGCAGACTTAGAAGTTGCAGCTCTCTAGGTACCCACTAGGTATCCCTTTATAGGTAAGCAAATATTCTCTTAAGAATAAAAATATTGTGGGGAAGGATTGAGAATACACTTTTCAATTTTACTTTCTGTATGGCTGTGTGTAAGATGCCAGGAAAAAAAAAGAAAAAAGCTTTAGTCCATTACGCCATCTTCTTATTTGGGTGGCCATTAACCATGGAAAGGTTTGGCTTTTTTTTTTTAATAGAAAAAACAAATGCTAGAGGTCTGTCTCTTTTTGGTAGTATCTAACATGTCTTAGGTTTAAAATTCCTTTCTTCTCCACCAATAAACTTTATTCAAAGCCTTGGTTCTTTCTGAGCCAACAAAGGTCCTGTGAAATAGGTGCTTGTAGCCTTGATTACTCAATCAGCCCTGTTATTCACCTCTGAAACATGTTGAGATGGATTCTGTAGCTAGCTCTATGTTCAGCTGGAAAGAGCTGGAAGCTCTTTCCTGTCCTGTCTCCTGCTGTTCTTCATGGGCATTGTTGTTGCCTCAAAATGCCACAAATCCCCTATTGCAGTCACTAGGGAAAAATAAAGTATTTATGGAAAATTCCAGTGACTTTTCAGAGGCTTCAGATTTATAGTCAGTTTTAGGCAATATTCTGAGGAACTGTACATGGCATCCTTTCTTGGCGGGCAGGGGCAGGTAACACGAGTATTAATCTAGCAGCATTTCAGCTGTATGTACTGCAGTTTGTGAGCACCACAGAGTGGTGCCAGGACATGCATAGACTTATTGAGAAGATTTACAGCTGTAAGCCCCAAATTCTTTAGCACATTGACATTTTGCTTAGAATTATTTTGTTACTTGGAAACAGCCCAAAATAACTGTAATGTATTGTTCTTTGTAACGTTCATTGTAATAATCCAGTTTACCATTAAAATTGGAGTGTTAAAAAGGTGTTAATAGAAAAAAAAAAAAACCCAGTATCTAAAATGAATTCAAAACTGAAAGGACTGTTTTGGACTGAAAATGTTCCAGTGATATAGTAATGTTTTATTCCAAATTAATGTGATTTCTTTTTAATCACATGAGAAGAAGATTCTGAGGAATATGGCTTTAGAGACATTGATTTTGACACATCCAAATCAAATCAGTAAGTTGGCTGACATCCTAGGCTTCCCCATGGAGGTAGGAGCAGCTAGAAGCCTTTGGACCCTCATTTTAAAGTACACTTTAGGGATGTTGTGCAGAGAGAAAAATGTAACAGGATTATACCACAGAAATGTGTTTGTTGTCTCCTTGGACTGAGTATGGAAAGGGGATGGCAGGCAAGGCAAGCAAATGAAAGACTTCTGAAAAATATAGCTGGGGAAGCAGGTGAAGGGAGGAGTTTTGGATGAAGCAGAGAAAACAAAACAGGTGGAAAATGTCTTTTTCAGGACAGGCTGAGAGAGGGATGAGTATTTTAGCGGAAAGAATGACAAAGGAGAATAGACTTAAAAGACAGAAGCAGGAGGGTTTAGTGAGAATATTTGCAGAGGAAGAAAGGAAGGTGATGAAAGATGAAACAGCCTGAGGAACTGGGTAGTGCTGTCATGGAAGATGGTGGAGTTGCCTCCAGAGAATGTGTAGATGGAAATATTTAAGATCTCAGATAAATATTACATGCTTAGGCAGCTGAGAGAAATCCCTGGTGGTTTTTTTTTTTTTTTTTTTTTTTTGTTTTTGTTTTTGTTTTTGTTTTTTTTTGGCACTACTGCCTCTGGGGAAAACTGCTAAAAAGTTCATGCTGTGCATTCGCTAGATGAACTGTGGTGCAGAAGGAGGCTAGTCTTTCAAGCTTCTGACCTATAACTGAGCACAGATACTCTTCTGAACCTATTTTTCAGAGCATTCAGTCAATGGGGGAACTGGTTCTTCTGCCATTTTAACTGTATGTGCTAAAAATATTAACTCTTGTTATACAGTTCAGTAGCTAGAATCAAAACAGTAATGACATCAGATCCAAGATAAATATGTTTTGTTTATACCACTGGAAGCAGTAGAGTGACTTGAAGCTGCAGAGCTATCTGGTCCTGTTTTCTTGACAGTTCCTTATTTCCACTCCTTGTAAATAGTCTTTCTTTGTGTATGGTTTCACTTGTCTGTTGTGCCTGAATCTTTTAGCTCTATGTTGTTCTGTATAGAATTCAGTGGATGTGCACAGTAAGAAACCATATGTGTTTATCACCTTGCACTAAGTCAGTTTTGTTCTCTGTATTATTAAAATTGTGCATGAAACCCAGTTAGCATTTGTAAGTTTTATTAGTATTTGTAAGCTAGATACCTTCTCACCACAGGCTTTAAAATTTTAAGAATAGGCTTGGTCATCTCTTTAAAAACAGCAATAGACAGCTGAGCAATTTGCATACCTGTCTGATTATTCTATGGAAGAAAAATGAGAAGCAAATAAAGCTACAAAAAATTAAATCAGGAAAAATGATTTTTGAATGTTATGAAATGAAAAATCATAGTTTTTAGAGAATTTTATAGCCTTCTAAATTTAAGTGTGATAGTTTTAACATAAAGAGATAAGTTGGATGTGATGACCTGGTGTGTAAAGTTTATAATGCACACAGTATTTGTTTAGGGCAGTGACTTGCAATTCGTTTCAGATATCTTGATTTTTGAAAATCTCTCTACTTTTATGCAAAAGTTTTTGATAGAAGTCCTTGTGAAAATGTGCTTAATTAATAGCTACTGAATCTGAGCATGCATACTGCAAGTTAATCAGTTATTTTCATCAATAAAAATGGGGAAAGAAGTGAGCCTGTATTCCAGTGATGAATTTTGTTATCTTTTGACGGTCCCGCAACAGGCAGTGTCTGTAATTTTCAAATTCTGTCAACATGTGCTCTTTGGAATTCCGGTACTTGATAAATTCCATTTGTATATTTTCTATATATCGTCATGTAATGAAGATTGTATTTAAAACATTGCCAAGTTGGAAGCTCTAATAAAGATTAAGAAAGTAGGAATGCGCATAATAGTGAATTTTACCTTTCCATAATGTATGTAATTCAAACTGGTGCAAGTTCAGTCGTAGTATTAGTCTAATTCAAATAAGAGTAGATTAACATTAGTAAATGTTGCATCAAGTAATAATGCCAAGGGAATGACTGAAGTTGCAGATTGGAGATGTGGGCTGTTAATTACTGATTGTCTAGTTCCTGAGGTGAACATTAAGTATGTATTGAAAAAAAACATATTTTTTAGTCTATCCCAAGAGCAAAAATCACTCAAAATTGAGGCTGTTTCTTTTCAAATTCGGCAACTTACATTCATAAATTTTGTGCTTTGTGAAATATTTATGAATGCCTCTTAAGGAGAGGAACCAAAATTTTGCTTTTGTTCTCTCTAGTTAATCTTGATAATGCCCTCAGACACATGGTGTGGTTCTTGGGGTGTCCTGTGTAGGGCCAGGAGTTGGACTCAATGATCCTGATAGGTCCCTTCCAACTCAGCATATTCTGTGATTCTATTCTGTAAGGAATAAAAAACTGGATGTTTACATACCCTTTTAATCTAAAGGATTCAAGTGACAGAGACTTTTTGATAACAGGAGTGATGATAAAAGAAGATACTGATAAAAACAGAAGGCTGTAGTGTATTTCAGGAAGCATATCTAAAGATCTGTTTTAGGGGCAAAACAATGCAAAATAAGCTGGAAGAATGTTACATCATGTGATTTTTTGATAGTGAAATTGATGAACTTATATACTGTAGAAAGTGGTATATTTGAGGAATGTTTGATTTTTTTTTTTTGTAATTTTCTAAATTGCATCCAGAGGGCCATTATACATAAAAAAGAAATGAGTTTTTCCTGTGACAGTATTAAATACCTATGAATTCTTCTGCACAAACTTTAATTACCAAGATTGCCATTTTAAAATAATTAGAATTGCATATGCAAATCTCTATGGCCTTTGGGATACGGTTCAAACAGATGACTTTTTCAAGATAGTTACAATTCAGATTTTGTTTTCATCTATGTATCAAGCCGTTACTTTATTGAAAAATTTCACTTGGCAGAGTTGCTTCATCAGATCTACTACTGAGATGCTTGTTTCAGAAAACAAAAAGCTTTGTCTTTTAAAGACATTCCAGTGTGAGTTGAATATTGGTTACTGAGGCACATTCTGTATGTGTCTAATTTGGAGAAGTATATTCAAAACTCTTCAATTTTCAGGTAATTGAACTGAGGTGGGAATTTTTTCCAAGCATGCTCTACTAATCACTTGGCTTCCTAGGAAAACTTGACATTTAATGTAGCTGGTATTGTATGGAAGTAAATTCCTGTTCCATCTTCCTTTTGTGTGTCTGTGTCCATAAAACATTAAAGCCTTTGGAGTGTTATAAATGGCTATTCTGATAAGGATACTATTTATGACTTCTTTGAGAATAAATTACAGTGTTTCTAAAATTGATGGGAGACTGAATACCAGTGTACTTGTAGATTAAATGAAATATATGTTTGGCTGCTTTTTCATTATTGAGCTTTGCTGTGTTTTATTTGGAGGGCCATTCAACTCATTTAAGATTATAATAATGAAAACAAATCACAGTAAGCCTTGATGTATGCAATCTCCTAAATTTACACTGAAAACCAGAGCTAAATTATCCAGGTGTTTTGAAGGTAATGAAGTTAGTGTGTGGTCTCATTCATATTAGTATTATAATGAGAAGCTATATGCATTCACAGAAGGAAAATGGCAGCAGTATAAATGTATACAGCAACACTATCGCTTTCAATTTTGATTCTCTGGCTCCAGTTGTTTAGTTTTTTCACTGAAAGAAAATGAGTTCAGTTGCTGGTCCATAATGGTTTTACTTCATTTGTAGGTAAGGTATTGAGAAGACACAAGAAATTATCTTGGCAAATAGGACTGTATTTTGATTTCTCTGACTAACAAAACAGTGATAGCTTTTTGCCTCTGGAGGGAAAAACATTATCTGAAAGTAAATATGTTAGTCATTGAACAATGTTGTTGTGATGGAGTTTTTACTTTTTACAGTCATACTTTTCAGAGTAACTTAAAACCTGCTTGTGTGTGTATTGCCAAGGTAAACATCTTCAAGATAACCTATGTTTTAAAAGGGTGTTGGGTGTTCTTTTTCCAAGGGACAATACCAGCCAGTGAAAATAATGGGTTGCTTAAGAGCTTAAACAAAATGTATCAGAAAAATGTTCTGTGTTTCTCAAGTATTAAGAGACAGCTTGGTCAGTAATGAAAATTTACAAGATAAAATTTTGAATTTACTGTTGCTGTCATGCCTCTAAATCCAGCAACTCATATACACTGTGTGTTACATACATTCACAGCCCCTCCTCCCCCAGTACAGAAACAAAGTCCGTGTGTTCACTTGTTTTTTAAACTCAAAGGACACTGTACAAATGTTTGCTATTAAGAAATGAGGACATAGCATGGTGGAACCTACAACGGTAGTACTGGGTATGCTGAGAATGTTGCTGGCAGAATTCAAACCTCAGTAAAGTTTGCCAAATATTGTTGATTGAGTGAACCTCTGATCTGGGCTTAGGGGAGGAATTATTACTGCCTTATGATTTGTATTCTTCTAACACCAAAGCTTGGAAGAAAAAGGGCTTTAAAAAATCAGGACATAGAACATCTATAGTGTGTTGTCAGGATGGTTAGGGTGCTGTGGATGAATTGTGAAGGGCTTCAAAATATTTGACCATTTATTCCTCGTGCTAATTTCTTTTGGGGAACTGATGATATACCTTCAAAGTAGGATAGAAGGTATCTACACTGCACTGTAGAGTATTTTTGGTATGGCTGACAGGTGTGCAAGAATACTACCAGGAATACTACCCCAGGAAAGGGATTTCTGCTTCTGGCATCTGATGAAAAAGTCATGGCAAACTGGGATATAGTTGCTCTTTCAAACACACAGGCAAGTATATATATTTTAAATGGAATACACGTAGTGCTATGACAAATTCTGTTTCAAGATTCATAGTATCACATACCTAATGCATTCCTTTAAGTGAAGTTAAGATATGTAAGAATCTGTGACCTGATATTTGAAGAAAAGGATGAATTGGAGGAAGAAAATGGGATAAAGTAGGTAGCGGAAGGCTAGTTGTTGCATGGTAATGTTAAATGTCAAGTATTTTATCCAACTGCCAAAGATTTTCATCAGTGTAGAATCAATATTAAATTTTGTCAAGTAGTTAGATTGGAAATTGGGAAGGAAACAGGAAGGATGAATGAAAAACATACTCTGCCCAAGAAATTATCTCTTTTAACAGTATCTATTTAACAGTATCAACAGTAGTCTACTTAAGATACTGTTTGACTTCATTCCCCTGAATCATAATGTGCATATGAAGTGAGTCTCCATTAATGGTTTATTTGGGTAGTTTGTCAAAGCAGCTGGTTTTCATAGTAGCATTGTAGGCATATGTGCACATGTGCATAGCTTGTGCTGCTCAACCAGCAAGAGTGGACAGATTTTAAATTCTTACCAAAGAGACGAAGGTAGGAGACATTATGAATACTGCTGTGTTAGTGATTTATGTCCTCTGGTTTTATTTTCTTACAAAATCATGTTTTCTTCATCCTTTACAGCAGTTCTGAATTTTGAATTGAAGTACACTGTATATGAAGCCTGTGTGTTGGCAATTATAGAAGCATCTTCCAGCTTGTAAAATATTCCGAAAATATTAGATGTTAAGTGAGTTAACACATCTGGAATTGAATTAGATCTGCCATACTACCTAAATTCAGTTCATTTGACTTCACAGAGATGTGTAGTAGAGGTTTACCTTCTTGCATTAACAAGCAGTTGTTTCACAGAGTTTCTGTAAGGATTAGTGAGGTACTTTTATTTAAGATGGCTGAAGGTAAAAGTGTTGAGGATAATCACGTAAAGGGAATTAAACTTTTCTACTGTAATTAATATTCCAACCCATGAAACAGAAATTTCTGCTCTTCCAGTGCATAGGTTTAGAGCAGCTGTCTCAAAAGAGTATAAAACCAGAGGAAACATCCATACTATCTTCTTGCTGGAGTGTGTGCCATAATGATACTGCCTCCATTTGTCATTTGGTCCCAGGAGGATTGACATCCATAGCATTCACAGCAGGGCTGTGAATTAAAGTTTCTGACCACCCGCACTCTGTAATTTTTATCTCTGTGTGGTTCCCAGGCTGTGTGCAGGATGAAACAGGACTTGAACAAAGAAAAAAAGCAGATTTTTTGGCCATGCAGGCTTAATGTAAGAGGGGACTTCCCTGAAAACCCTCATAGCTGTACCAGTTTATGGAATGCTTTAAAAGCTAGAAAGCAGGATAAGAAATTTAACTATTGACCATTACTCGAGCATTCCAATTTGATTTACATGTAAATATGGCACTTGCTATCCAACAAGAAATATGTTTAAAAACAATTGTGATGAAAAGTCCCGTTCTGCCATGAATAACCTACATATAAAACCTTGTTAAAATGATAGATTTCCTTTCCATATGAAACGGATATTTAAAAAAAAATAACTGGAGTTCATTTAAAATAATTTTTTAGCAAATCTGACTCAAAACATTTTTCTAATATTTTGTATTATTAAATATGACCTTAGCTTAGAATATTAGATTTTGGTATTGTTAGCTTTTTTAGTTGATGTTTCTACTTAGAGGATATACAACTATTCCTATCCTTAAAAGGTTTTTTAGTATTTTATAAATGTATGTCTGTCAGTATCTGAAGGGAGGTGCCACAAGGATGTTTTCAGGCTCTGCTCAGTGGTGCCAAGCAATAGGACAAGAGGCAATGGGCAGAAACTGATGCACAGGAAGTTCCACCTGAATGTGAGGAAGAACTTCACTATGCAGGTGAGTGAGCACTGGAACAGGTTGCTCAGAGAGGGTGTGGAGTCTCCCTCACTGGAGATACTCAAGAACTATCTGGACCCAGTCCTGTACCACGTACTCTGGGATGACCCTGCTTGAGCAGGGAGGTTAGACCAGATGACCCACTGTGGTCCCTTCCAAACCTTCCCAGTCTGTGATTCTGTGACTTGCACAGAATGATGCGGTAAGAGGGGGAAAACATAAAGTTTTATCTTTCCCCATAAAAACATACGCTGGAAGATCAGTAGATTGTTCATCTTCTGCTTCAGTTTCTAAAATGTTGAGAAGTCTTGCTGCTACTAGCATTTCTAATAAGTTGTGTGTAATATAATTATCTCAGCCCTCAGTTTTGAGAAGGTGGCAATCCATGGCTAGCAGGAATAGCACATTATCATCTCTCTAATCACATTATCTTTTTTTTTTTTTTTTGTGAAGAATATTTCTTGATTCATGTTCACCAAGCTGTTTGTTATGTTTCAAACATGAAAATTGTTAGTGGGTGGCATACTCTCTCTTATTGTGCATGTGTATCAGAAATCATCTGTCATCTGATTTAAACTTCAATTTAGTCAGCAGAGCATCTCAATTTGGAGAAAATTGGACTCCATTATAAAACACAATTGTGATAGGATTATGTTTTTATGGTAATGCATGTAATTTATTGCTCTTATTATCGTGCAACAGATTGTACGGTACTGTTTTGACTTACTCCTTTAAAAATGCTTTGGAACATGAACATTATAACCTTACTCTTATGTGGTTTATTTTCTTTCTTTTTTCTTTAAAACTTTAGGAAGATGTACATTAGCCTGACTTTTATGGAGAACATTATAAGAAATTTTCAAAATGTATTTGGTACTATGAGACAAGTAAACAAGGGATACAATATTTGAAGAAAAGATGGCGAAGGTGTTTATTCAAGAGTGAAATGAAGATCTTTTAATTAAGTTACGGAGTTCCAGCTGGTTTTATTTACCATAATCTTGTATTTTGCCTCATGCATTTGGGTGATATCTTGTCTCTGAGCAGATTAAGTGCTAAAGTTGTGAATACACAGTTGTTAAATCAAACAACCTTCCTTTCCTGGGAGGAACTTCATAACACTTTGACAAATATTGAGCTATAATAGCAATTGCAGTTTCATGAAAACTTCTAATTGAACCTACTGGACAAGTTCATATAATCCCTGGGAGGCTGTGTTCTGTCATTTTGGATTTTCTTTTCTTTCTTGAAATGTGAGATGTCGTGCTGCTCAGCAAGTTCTTCTAGAAGTGTAAGGGCTGAATCTCCTGTGGCTGTTGGTCAGCTGACAGCTTCCCTGCAAAATGGACAGCTACTTTTCATCCAGAAATGTGCTTGATATGGGATGGCAATCCAATGAGACTTCTCTGATATTTGTAATTATCAATTTTAATTTATATACCAAACCTATTCTATAATTAGAATGTGAGAGATATGCACATACTCAAAATTGCATGTAGCTTAGTTTTGTGTTTTTGGTTTGTTTTTTTTTTTTTTTTTTGTTTTTTTTTTTTTTTTTTTTTTTTTTTTTTCAGAAGAGAATATGAAAAGTATGCATTGTTTTCCTGACAGAAGAAAGAGGATTGACAAATTTTTTTTCAAAAATATTGTGTTTTTGCAAATGGTTTTTACTTTCCATCACTGTGTCCTGAGTACAATTATTCAGTTGACATCTATGAAGAAGTCTGTGTGTGGGTCAAGCACATATATTTAGAATCACCCCATGTTTTCAATTGTTTTTGTTTTATTACAGTGGGATACAATGCAGACTAGGTATCTTTCAAATATAAAAACTTAATTTTTAGTGTGATTTGTAAGTGCTTTATTCTCAATACTGTTACTAGAAGATAATCAGGGAATTTCAAATTATTTAAAAAAAAGTGAACTGAGGTTGAAATAGTGATTATTCAAGCCATTGACAAATTTACTTTTTCTTCTATATGTGAGGAGCAGGGTGAACTTCAGGAGTTATGTATGGACAAAACTTAAATCTGATTTAGGCAAATGAATTCATAAAATTATATGTAATTATTTTCCATTGTTACTGGTCCTCTGGCACCCTCAGAGTTGTTGCTGATATTCGTGCAGTTCTGTGCATTGTCCTAAAGTTGGTGGGTGAGTGACTACATTGTGTGAAATGTTGTGTTCTTTAATCTTCATAGAGCAAAATCTGTGATGTTGTTGATAGAGCTATTAATTTATTTGGAGAAGTTTTTTTCATTATGTGGAGTAGTTCAAGCAACAGGTTTGCAAATGAGCTCTGCTCATCCTGGAGGGCAGTGCTGCTTTGTCACCCTGCTTTTGCAATTGTCTTATGAAGGTGGGAGATCAGAAAGGACACTTGAGAAATGTACATTTTGATGGTAACCTTGTAGGTGGGGGCATCATCAGTATGGGAGAACAGTGGGTTTTTTTAATGCCAAGTTTTTTTTTTTAATGTTAGCATTTTATGAGTTATTTGACAGGCAAAAAGGGAAGCTGCTAAACTGTTTCTCAGTAAAGTTTTTGTTTTCTTCATTCTAAAGGTTAACTTTAAATTCAGGTTTAATGACTTTCCTGATAGTTTTTAAATCTTCCTTTTTTACAATCCACAAGTATGTCTGCATTTTTCAGCTTACCTCACAATTAACATTACCGGTCTTTTTCTGCTCATAGAATTTTTATTCTCTCAAATTGCTTCATTTTGTTCTTTGCTATAATAAATGTGGTTTCTATTAGATAGCAAAGTAAATGGACATAAGGAGTGAGATCTTTACTGAGATTGCTAAAATTAATTTATACTAACGGAGGTGAGCCACATAATGGGGTGCAATGCATGCCTTTTGTACTGTAGTGAAGCATTTGGACAATACCATGTTGGAGCCATTTTCTTTCTCAGTCATTTAGCTAATTATGAAGTCTCTCCTTCTTTAAGAAAAGGAAACTCTGATTTTCTTTCCCAAAAGGAAACTCCGATTTTCTTTGGCAATCTTTTTTGTATTAGCTTGCAATTAATTAAATTTATACAGGTTGTTTTATTCAGATCCCCTCCCTTTTTTATAAGTCAAATTATTTATTGCTTCATTGCTTTGCAAGTTTTTTCTGCTGTAAGCATTTTTCCCAAAGAAGGAGATGTAGCTACAGCTTTAATAATGTCTTTCAGTGTAATGGATTATAAAGGATTCTGAAGAAATTGGTACAAGCAAAGTTATAATTCTTTGTGCTATTTTTCTTTGCTTATCTAATGACAGCTCTTTCTGCAGAATAGACAAGCTTTTATGTCTCTCTACAGCTTTATCATGTGACTGCCTTACTATGAGAATATTTCTTGATAAATTCTCAATATTAGGGAACAGTCTTTGGTCTAGAATAAAGGGCTAAAGACTGCATAAATGGCAAGCCAATTTACTGAGGATTTTTCTTTGTCTACAACCTGCTTTTTTAACCCCAACGTGAATTTGTTTTGTCATAGGCATTTGATTTGGGGTTTTGAATTTAATTTCTTCGAGGCTTATCAGCTTTCATGATGCCAAGACCTTAAAAAAAGGTATAGAAAACCAACCCAAAGCAGCAGCAGCAACAACAAAAATAAAGCAGGAACAGAGAAAGTTTTCTGCCTGGAAAATTTGCAGACTAAATGAAAGACAAATTTATAAATACAGACAGGTAAGAATGAACAAAGACAAGATGAAAATAGTGATACAAAAATAAAGAGAGGATCAAAAATTGGTTCAGTTATTTGTTGCAACTTTTTACATTCTCATATTCTTAGTGTAGTTTCATTTACTGAGTAAAACATGTAGCCTTAAATGAAATCTGTTTTGCATTTACACCAGAGAGATCTGATGTTTACAGGACAAAATATCCCCCAAGGGAAGGACTGTGTTTTCAAAGCTTTTGGTTTTCCTCATAAGTTCATATCATTCACGGTTAGCTTGTGCTTCAATCATTCTAATGCCACCTTCTTCTTAATTTCACTTGTTCTTTGGAGAATGTGGAGCAAGGTAAAAAGACATCAGTGTGATCATACAGACTGTGATAATAAGGAGGAAGAAACCTGAACTGAGAATGAGGCATTCGTGAGAGTGGTTCTCAGCTAAACATGTATTGAATCATAGAAAATCAAAGTCTCTTGGAAAGGACTTCAGGGGTTATCCAGCCTAAACTTTGGGCAGAGCTGGGCTGTGGCCATCCCTAGGTCAGATCTCTCAAGACTCTGTTCTTAGACACTTTTAAGGATGTGGAGATTCCTTAGCCTCCATGGAAAACAAATCAAGAGCAGCATTACTTTTCTAGGGAAATATGGACTCACTAATGTTTGGCCTGAAGCTCTCAAATGTCAGTTTGTGGCTGTTTCCCTTTGCTTAGCTGTCTGCCACTACTGAGAATTTGCCTTCCCGCCAGTTTGCCCCTCTAGCCTGCCATTCACCAGACTGAATAAGGCCAGTGTTCTCAACCTCTCCTCGTGTGGGATCTGGTCCCCTGACCATTGTGACAGTCCTCTGCTGGACCTCTCCACACTGCTCTTGTGAGATTGCAAAAGCTGGCTCTGTTGGATGCCAGTCTCATCACTGCGAAGTATAAGATGGCAATAAACTGTTCTTTGGGCCCTCTTTAATGATTCTCAGGGTGCGGTTTTCCTCACTGATGACAAGAGGGCACTACTGGCTGCCGTTTAACTTGGTGTCCCCTGTAAGTGCTGTGACCTTGTTAGCTGCTGGTCTACTCTGCAGGTACATTGCTGAAGGTGTAAAACTTTGCACTTGTCTATGTTGAAGTTCATGAGGTTTATGACGCCCAGTCCTTGAGTTTGCTGATGTTTCTCTCAGTTGAAGTTCTACTGTTTATGTCAGCCATTTCTTCTGCTTCTGTGTCATCTGCAGGTTTGAAAAGGGTACAGTCCAGGTAGCTCTGTGAAGTGTTATACAATGGTTGGAAAGGATGTAAGAGACGAGCAAGAGCAAAAGGATGTTATTTTTGGCATTAATAACATGAATATGACTTTGTTGAGACCTATTGAAGTCATCTTTTGAAGGTACAGGTAAACAGTTGCCACTACTTTTTTCCAGACGCTGGACTTTTGAAAAACTAGCTGGGGTCTGCTTAAGACAATGTTTATTGTGGGGAAGATGCATAGGTTCTGATATGGTTTATTGAGTTTCAGAGAAACACAAACTCAATCTTGGGCAAGTATTCCTTAGTGAGGTCTGTGCCAAAGAGCTTACTAATCTCCAAAACAACTCATAAGTCCTTTTTTTCTCTGATCTGTGCTCTACCCAGTCTAGATAGCAATGTTCTTGCTATTCTGCTTCAATTTCTCTCTCTTTTTTTTTTTTTTTTTTTTAACTCTTACCATTTCCAGAAGCTTGGTGAGTAACACAGTCTGCTAGGATGTGAAGGATGTGATTAACATGGACTTAGTCTTCTCAAGTTCAGGAGGCAGTTAAATGTTCTCTTGCAAGCCAGACAAGTTGTCCTGCCAAGTTGTTGTATGAAGTGAGGGTAGTGTCTTCTGTCTTCAGCCTTCCAGTAGTTTTAAAAATGGGAATGGTTGCCCCTATTCAACAGTATGGATTCATGGGCACTTAAAGCAACTCATTACACTGTTGAGGAAAGTCCCTAAATTTGTAGAAGATAAAATTTAAAACTGTACTCCTGTCCCTCTTGACCTTGTAAATACAGTGAGGTAAGTGAAGTAAGAATTATGTTGAAATTATTTTATCATTTCAGAAATAGGAACTTTTCCAGACTTGGTCAGCTGCCTTTGAGTTAGCATTATGTTCTCTTGTTCTCTCCCATTAACAAGTGCTAAAACTCACAACTGACCTGAAATTTGGCAGTTATCATGTAGGCAAGAATCTTGTTTTCAACTTAAATATTAAACCTGTGAAAACTCAAGGAAAGAAGTAGTCATCTATAAAACTTTTCAACATTTCAGTCCTATTTCTGAGACGAGGCTATTCTATGATTGTCAGCTACGGTAACCAGTATGTATTTGCTATGTTACTGTTGAAATGAAAGAACCTTTTCTGTTTTGTATCACTGAAGCATTTATCTCTCAGTGGAGGGGAATTGGTAGCTAGTTGTGTACCAGAAGTACAACTTTAATTGCCAGAGTACTTGTGAAACAAGCCTGTGTTTGAGGTATTTTCTGGATGAAGGAGATGCCTTCATAGTAGATGCCGATTGGAGTACTTTTGTTATAAAAGATTGAAATTCTAGTGTAAACTACCCAGATGATTACCTTCCTCAGGAACTTAGGTTATTATTTTCTGTTCCTGTGTAGCCTTAAATGTTTGTAAATTAACCATTTACACTTTTCTTCTAGTGAGATACTGTCATTTGTTCTCTCTTTCTGATGCAGGGCGTATCTGCCTGAAGTTTCTCTACAGGTTTGCTTGCTATTAGCTGGTTTAACAAAAATGTAGTTTTCAAACTTTTCCGCTTTATAAAACATTATGTGTTTTTCTGTGGTAGTGATTCAGTGGCATTAAAATATAATTTGTTGTAGTACCACAGCAGACAGTGAGAAGATGCAAGTTTTGAGTGTGTGCGGTTAATTAGATGAAATGTATTTTGACAGACACCTAGTAATTAGACTTTAAAATTGATTTTCTTTTTGCATTTAATTATGTTTTATTTCAGCTCTTTGCTGAGAAGCTTTTCATTAGCTGTTAGGAGTTTGTGTTTCTGAATTTCATGAAGTGATGTAAGTCAAGTCATTATGAGCTTGTATGTGCAGAGCTGTCAGTGTGTTCTTCTGAAATTATTTCTGAGCTTAGAATGCTACATGTTTGTGGAGTGACTGGTTTTAAGGACCAGTTTAAGCGCAGGGGATAAGTTTGGATTACATGTGTAGCTAACCCTCCTGCTCTACTATGATTTTTGCTGCCAGTGGGTTGAAATAAACAAAGAAATATAGTAAGTGTTTTACTACATCCACCTTAAGTTAGAGTAAACCCTTCCACTCAAGTGTAATACTCAAATGTATTTGCTCAGTTTGACAAAGATGTCTGATAGAGGAGATCAATAATCTTCTGTTGTTCCTTTTCCTTCCCAAACTCTTGTTTTGTGAACTTGGTACTGAAGCTGTTCAGTTACAGTAATGGCATAGTTTTTCCTATTTAATGCACTTTATTTAAACCCAAAAAACCCTACTGCGTGTAGGACTTCTTCTTACCTGCTTTCCCTTAAGTCCTGACATGAAAATTACCTGTGTGAAGACTCTTTTTATTCTGAAAGAATTGATTTGTAAGACTGTTCTCACACAACATGTATCTTCCCATGTTGTTCCTCAGAGAGTGCTGTGAGGTGTTAATCTAAACATCCTCTCTCAAGCTGTAGCACAGCTTTTGGGAATGTGGGTTTTCTTCTTCGAGTACCCACTGTGTAATATTTTACTGTATTGATGGATAAATGAGAGAGACAAAATAAGGGATATGTAGCAAAGCTTTTAATCTTGAACTCATTCCTTGAAATACCAAGTTTTCTTGCACACTTACTCTGTCAGCATTATTAAGCTTACCTGTATGGTAATGCCTGGCTTTATGCTTTTGTGAACACTAAACATGAATGGAAGTTTGATGACTAATGGATTAAAATATAGATAAGTAGCAACATGCTAAACTGCCTCTTCATTGTAATAAGCCCCCTGCCCATCTTCTCTCTCCACTGCATTTTGGAGCACTGAAGACCAGTGCTCATGAGACCTGTCTCTCATGCCTCAGGCTTTTGTGTTGGATCACAGCTGGCTTTGTTGCTGTGATCCAAATCTTTTTATCGTCTCTTTCATGTGTCCTCATTTTTTTTTTTTTTAATTTGTTGATCAGAAGTCATGGTAGCTAAAGTATATAATGAATTTAAGGTTTGAGGTAATTGCACAAACTTTCTACTCTAGGAGTTCTTAGAGCAAAACAAAACAAATGTGCCTGTAAATGCACAGTATTTCTTTTGAGTTACTGTGGGAGCTGAGCACAAGGACTGGTAAAGAACAGTGCTGGCAGAGAAACAGCTCTTCTGGGGAGTGAAAATAATGGTAGGCTTTACTTAAACTGTCTGAAAATCTTTCCTGAGATTTTTGTAGTGAGCTTGTTCTGAACAAGCTGAATGAGTGGAGTTGGAAGAGTCCTCACCATGTTTCTACTTCTAGGGAAGAGTGGATGCAGAATATGTTGTCTGGGCCCTAATGCCTGCATGGAGGGAAAAAAACTGTGACATTTTTAGAATATTGCAATACACAGATTTGAGTGTTAGTACTGCTCTTGATATTGGGGAGGTTTGGTTTTTTTTTGTTTGTTTGTTTGATGTGTTTATATTTTTGTTTGGTTTTGTTTGGTTTTGGTTTTGTTTGTTTGGTTGGGTTTTTTTTTTGCTTGTTGGTTGTTTTGCTTTGTTTCATTTTTGTTTTCTTCTGGAATCCCAAGTAATTCGTTTGTTTATGTGAAGTGCTCATTTTGAGACTTTTGGTTGGTCATTTCTATTTTTTTTCTTGTTGTTGTTTTTTTTTTCTCTGATAGTTCTTTCTGTTACTCATATCCAGACACAAAACCAGTATAGCAATGTGAGATACTTCTATGTGTAAATGTGGTAATAGCCTTACATTTGTTTCTACATTATTTTTTCTCCATTTTTGACTCTGTCAGTGTGGGAAACCTGAACCAATTAAAGGAGGTGCGCAGAAATCATGCTTCATGTTACACTTAGAAATCAGCAACTTTTTTGTAACAGACGTGTTATGAACATCAGGATTGCATCTGCATCAGGGATTCTTGAAGTACTGTCCTTGCTGGCATATCTTACTTCTGATAGGAGTGAGGCAATTCAGATATAGCCACTGAAAAATAGAACACAGTTGAAAACATCATAGATTGTTGTCATAACCAATATGCATTTACAGCATTGATTCGGTAAACCCTCAGTTTGTATAGGCCAACACAGTTATTTTTATATAAAAATGCAAATTAGAAAAATGTAACTGTGAAAATAATAAAACCATAGGTGACTACATGAGACATTTGTTATCTGACAGTATATATCAACAGGATTGTAAGGGTAAGATAGGTGTGTGATTTAAGTTATGCCCTTAGATGTAAAATTTTACCAGTTTTTGTTGCAACAGGAGTAGAAAGACATGACAAAATTACTAGAAAGCTGGCAACCACACAAGGCTGACATAAATGTTCATTTGTCAAGCAGAATAGTCTTTGAAGGAATACACCAATGTAAGCAATTTTGCATTTTCTTTTCCTTAAAACAAACAAAAATTTCTACCCCTAGCATTTAGACAGTTTGTCACTGTTTTTACCTTTTGCATAAATGTAGTTTTACAGCTAGCCATATTTCTTAATTAGACTTTAGAACTAAGAGCTTTGCCAGCCATTCTTTGTTTTCACATTCTGTGTTTCAGCAAAGCAAGGTAGTGTCTGAATTTTAGCTGACAAATGTTTTCAAGAGTGAAACCACCAGAAGCTACTCTATGTCTTGATAGGTGACATTTAGGAATGTGATAAAATAGCAAGCAATGTGTTTCTAACTGGAAAAGCTTTGCCTAGAGCTCTGGATGGGGTTGCATTTAGTGTGTACCTTTTGATTTCTGAGTTACTACTCAGACTGTTTTCTTTACTTGTTTTTATTTTTTTAATCCACCAATGTGGATTAATCTGGGATTTTAGCTTTTGAATGAATTTTTTTTGTTGTTTCTGAAAGCTGCTCTTTGCCTGTTTCTCCACACCAGTTTCCTTTTAACTTCTAATCAAGTCTTTCTTAAGAAGTGGTGTCTGCTGGCACTGTTTTCACTGTGGCCTCTTTCAATGAGGGACATGATTGTCTCTGGGATTTAATTCTTTTAGCAGTTCTACCTTCTTTTTAATAGGCTACCTAATTTCTGTGTCATTTCCCTTTTGGAAGTCATGTACAGCTGTGGTGGATTTTTGGGCTTTTGTAACTCCTGTAGGGATATTGAGTCTGAATGCATTATTAGTGTGCCTTTCAATAGAAAAAATATTGAACAAGATCCTGCACACACTCTGGGACTGCGTCTCTAATGGTTTCCCTAACCAGCTCCCCATGAAAAGGTTATTGTAGTGCTAAAAGTTTAATCTCTGATTCGTGTCCCAGTGTGATGCTTGCCTGATACTCATGGGTGTCGGCCATTACAATTGTATTTCCTTTCCTCATTGCCTCTCTGATTTCTCTTAGCGGATCATTGGTGGTCAGTGCTGTCAGTCCAGGAAGGCAATTGCTAATACAAAGCTGCCTTGAGCTTTTACATTTGGATCCAGGAACACTGAAATCTTCTTTCTTACAAAAATTCGGTCACAGGCAGGCTACTCCCCTGGACTCTCACTGAGGACACCTGAGAGGTGAGACATTCTACTTAGAAAGCTTCTTTCTATCTAATACCCTGTTGTCCTTCCATTGAGAGAGAGATGTATCAAGGTCCAAGCCCCTTATAACTGGTATACAAGGTCTGGCATTTCAGGAACAGGACATAATTACAGAATACTTGAAGTCCGTCCTTATTCCATGATGATTGATCATCCGTTTTTCTGAGCATGAACTACTGGTGGGGAAAAAATGTACATGCTGTGGACATCTCCAGAGCTGTTCTGTACTGTAATCACGTATTTATTGGTTTTTATCATTATGCTGGAATAGTACAGATATCCAAAGGGTGTTACAAGGTAAGAGTGTCTTGCATCACTAATTGAAATTAACAGGAATCCCTGGCTTTTTTTATTCAGCCATCTGTTGGCCTCCATGCTCTGGTTAACTCTGCATGTATTTGTTCAGAGTATTGTCCATTCAGATTGCTGTAGTACAGCTAGTAATAATTGACTGGTATTTTAATGCTAATCTGCACTATTCAGCTCCTGGGTCCAATTGCTTATTGTTGAGCAGATAGAGAATCGATGGTGATTTTTCTCCACCTCTCCCCTGTATTATATGTACTACATTGTAGCTATTTAAGTTTAAAAATAAATGCACAGTTCCAAGAATATGATGCTTTTATTGTGCTGTTGGCTGCTGGCTCTCAATATCGAGTTTTTGTGGTGGAAAAGGACACTTTTTATCATAGGTTACTATGTCGTGTTACTTTTCATAGGTTTTGTTGTTTAGCCTCAGTTTAAAGTGATAGTATTTGTAGTAACAGCAAAAAATTTCAAATAATGTATTTTGCTGAGAAAATTCCATCTTTCATCATGAGGTAGAACTTTTTCTGTAACCAAAATCAGATCTTTGGCAGAATTCTTTTTCCTGGTGAAATTCACAAGGTTTAGTAATAACAATGTTTTTCCCATCTAGCTTTGTAGATGAGTTTTATGAAGTGCCAGTTAGTAAATAAATAATTCAGGAAGAAGTCTGTTGAATTAATTTTGTTTGGAATCAGACAGTTAATTCTCCTTATTGCGCTAATTCTCCTTATTGTTGCCTTGGACGGTACAATTGTTTTTTGCTTTCTTCCGTGGGGGAAAAGGAACCTTAAAATAAGGCAGGGAAACACTGATTTTATGTGTAAGATCTATGTGTCTTTGTGATGTGATAAATTAAAAAAGTCATACTTGGCTTTTATGTGGTCCTTAACTTTATCAGTAGTTTTGATAATGAGGTTTATCTATTAAGTGATTATAATAACATAATCCAAGTGTAGGCATAACCATAGATGGAAATGCCCTAGTTAGAATGAGAACTGGATGGGATAGAGGGAGGAAGGGAAATTTCAGAATTTTGTCACCAAGTAATATTAAATACATTTTTGTGTTTACATTTTTGTTCAATGTAATTGCATGGCTGAAATTTGACTTCGTGGCTCTAGACTATATTATTCCCATCAGATTAAGAGAATTCTAGGAATAAGGAACACAACAAAGCAGCAGTAAGTTCTGTGTGGAACAGTGACATTGCTTGCAAGGCAGGCTTGTTTTTAGTTTGTTATGAAGTACTGAAGTCATGGCTTTACAAATAGTTATGGAGTGGGAAAATTCGTTAAAAATGTAAGAGTATATATCAGAACTTGTACGACTGAACTTGTCATAGAATGATGAACAACTAATTCTTCCTATTATAGTTATGTTTTAGTATTGCTGCTATTATGGAATATCTGGTTGATGCACCTGAAACCTTTACAGTCTAGAAGAAAAATTTCTAGAGCTAAAAACTAAAGCTGGAACTTCTATTTTTGTATTTAGAATCTTTACAGTTACTTTTAAAATAATTACATAGTTTTATTTACAAAAGGATATCACATTCTGTTTTTAGACTGTTTAAAATGCTAAAATTCTGTCTGAGTAGTATGCATTTGAGTGTGATGAGTGTTCCTACATTTTCTCAGGGCATGGGTGTTATTCATAACTTTCTGAATACTGAGGAGTAAAATACAGATTTATTGTTGTTGGGGGTTAAGTTCGTTCCTTCTTTTCTCTAAAGAATTTTTTCACCCGTAAGTTACCAAGGAGACCAAGTATTGGATACTNTAGGAAATAAGGAAATATTTTGGTTATTTTCTTTTCAAATATTTACTTCAGCCAAAAATGATGGAATGAATAATAGCAATCAGAGGTGGAAAATAAACTTAAGCTGTAATTTGCACTTTCATGAGTATGGCTTTAAAGTACCTTGTATATTTATCTGCTTTGTTACACTGTAAATTCCTAGCTGTTTCAGCTACATAATTTTTAGCAGGCTTTTTTTATAGCCTAATAAATATCAACATGCAAAAGTTTTCCTTGGCATTCCATCTATTCTTTGTTCTAACCTCAGACAATTATTTCTAATAATTGTTATGTCCTGAATAACACAGCATGTTCCTTTGTATATATCATATGGGAATGATAATTTTCTTCTATAATCATCCCATTTCTCTTTCTTCTTTAAGACAGGGATGTTTCTTTAGGCTACTTCCTGAAACTTTTACGTTTTTCTGATGACTAAAAAACTAAGTTTTAGCTTCATTTATGAATTAGTGAAACTCTGGGAAGCAGAAGACACGTACCATAGTTACTGACGGAGTCTTTTGGGGGCTCATGTTGGATGTGTTAGTTATTTGGTACTGAATTCACCCTGCTTGCATTTCAAGCTCTAGCTGTGAAATAGAAAGCTTTTGGAAGGCATATCTTATGTAAGGAGGATTTTGTCTTTGTGAATATACTACTGTTAAAAAATTGGGAATTGTGGACTGACAATAGTAATAATTTGTCAATGAATCATTGGGCTAACCACATACATGCAATGATTTTGGATGCTGGTACAATAGCATTCATGGAAGAGTAGAATTTTTCATTGGCAAAACTTGAAATTGTTCGTAATTTTATGCCTGTTCTGGGAATTTTTTGCAGTACTTGCAAAACAGCTCAGGTTTCCCCTAGCCTAGGTGCTTTGTTAGAAGCCTGAATGGTAGGGCTAAAGGAACTCTGGATTGTGAACTATCCGCAAGAAAGCAGATTTTTTTCTGAATGAGCCCTTTACCTTAAACCTTTAAACAACCCTCAGCACTTCAATAACCTAAGCAACAAGCTCTCTTAGCAGGTTGCTCTCCTACCAATTTGACATGATAGTTATGAAATCATAGAACCACATAACTGTATAGCCTCACTTTCTTTTATTCTAAAATGTAAAGTCAAAATCTACATTACAAAACTGAGAATATTTCATAGCATAGTTTGTTTTTCTTTAGTTAATATGTGAGTGAAGTGATAGGCTGCCATGCTTTTAGAAAGCAATTTAAAAAAATCTCTGTATAAGTCTTTTACTCTTCTATGAACATTGTAATACTCTAGTAAAACCAAAATGCATAACTGTTCCCTGGAACAGCACACAAGATTTGCCATTACTTTGAGAACTATTGATTTTAAAGTTCTTGAAGAGTGCTTGTAATCAGCATAGCTGATGGCTTCTTAATTAGACTAGTCCTGTGAGAATTTGGGTCCCTATACAGTATGTTTATGAATCTAATCAACCAGGCAGTGAAAAAAACAATTATAGATACTATCTTTATTTTTTAACTCACAAAGGAACAAGAATTGCACTACTGGAGCTCTTGCTTCTGTGATAATTAAAACATGGATCTGAATGAATAGAAATAAAAAAATAAAATACTGCTGTGAAGAAGTTGATTCACCACAAAGTGAGGTCCTTGGTGGCTAATAGAAGCAAGAGAAGGACATAAGAAACTCTTGGACTGTGCCATAAAATCCAAGCTACCTGCTGGACTAGTGTGCATCAAATTGAATTTTTATTCTTTGGGGATTTTTCAAGGTACAACAGGTCATATATGAGAGTTTTTGGTTTTGTCAGGTCAGTCGGTCTGTTGTCTAGATTAAAAGAGGAAAACAAATATTGTCTAATATCAATTCATGTCCTTGGATTTGTCTTGTTTCTTATTGACAGATATGTGTTACAACTTTGTCATTAGTTGTCCTTTGTGTATAAAGTGATTTGTAGAGAAAATAGCTAGAAACAGTAGTTAGATTCAACATTACCCGGACTTGTTATTTCTTCCATTTGGTTTTTCAATAGGTTAGTTATTTCTTCACCACCCATTTGTGACTCCCAAGATTTTGAGCTCTGTGCCTGCTATTCCAACTGTGTTGGCAATTGAAAGGAGTGTTGCATTCTGTGAACACCTCACTATAGTAGTTTTGGATGTTAATCTGCCTGGTGACTAACATCTGTCTGTGGTTTCATTATTGCCTTTTCTTTCCTTAGGGAAGAGGTTTGTGCACGGATTTTATCTTGTCATTGATGGAAAAGACTTGGGTTTTGGTTTTGCCACTATGGTTATGGGAAAAGCTTAAGTTCATTAAATGCCTGTGAGAGAGTTCTGATGAGCCTAGGTAGGTCAGGAGCTGGAGGCTTTACAACTAGAAAACCTTGTTTTTGCACAAGTAAATCTTATCCCGTGGGGCCAGCAATTCTCCTTCACTTTTGGAGTGGAGTTATGTTCTTTCATTCCAGCCTCTTTTACAGCCTTGTAGCTCTCTTTAAGCTAGACCCACTCACTGGTTGCCTAAAGCTGTGGACTGAAACCTGGCACTCAATAGTATTCTGCCAGGTAGGTACAAAGCAGAAGAGACAAAATTTACATTCTTACAGACATCATTTACCTAAGTGTAAATAGCCATAATTCACCTATGAATCGTGCCTATGAGGGGTTCTCAACCCTGATGAGTCACAGCTGTGTTAACTACCCAAAAAACAGCCTCGCCCCTAATGAGTCACAGCTATATCCAATGAAGATAAGTGTGGTAAAAGTGGTAGGTTGGCTGGTTGGAGAAGGACCTGGAGGAAGAGGGACCATCCGGAGAGAGAATCACTGCTGTGAGGTCAGTCTGCAGTTGTTGGAACTTGGAGTTTAGTTAGAGCCTGTTGTTGGACCCTGCAGTGATAGTCTAGCCAGGTAAAAGCCTGTAGAGTCTGCATAGACGTACAGTCATAGTTCAGCAGGAAATAACCAGCAGTCAGAGGCTGCAAGGGAAACCTACAGCAGGAGCTTGCTGCAGCCAGAGTCAGTGAATAGTTGGAGTCAGGATGGCTGAGCTGCAAAGAGGAATAAACCAGAACCCTTTTTATGCTGTGATGAACAAGAAGTCTGTGTTTTTGCTCATTTCCACCCTCTAACAAGAGGACTGCTGCAACATATATATGTATATATATGTATATAATTCAGTCATATCTATATCTATATGTATATATATGTATATAATTCAATCAGTAGAAAATAGAGCAGTAGGAATTGATGTCAGAAGGCTTCCTGGGACTTTCAGAGGTGAAGGTATTTATTACTTTTTTCCTTGTTTTATGTCTTCAGGTTTCCCTTTCCTGATTGAGCAGTGATTTTTGTGAGGGACTCTTGGCAGTAGTTGGGCAGGTGCCCACCAGACTTACTGGGCCTTTTGGGAAGGGCCCACCAGAACATCAGTTGTGGTTGTTTTAAGCTCTGCCATGTTCAAAGCAATTTAATAGTTACATGCTGTCATTCTTTTTCTTGATAACATGAAAAGAATTTGAATGAAATAAAGATATTTCTCCTAACAGCTGGAAAGCGACTGCAGAGTTTAAAACAAGATAGTTAATTACTGTGAGCAAAAGTGTTTAGGGTTAACTAAAAGACACTTGATGGCAACTCTGAGAATTAGAGGTATTTTCTTAATTTGACAAGATCTACCAATTAGGCAAGATGCAGCCACAGGATCATGAAAACCTGTGAAAATGTGATCATGAAAACATCCATAAGAGCATGACTCCCTGCCATGCTTGCTCTCTGGCCCATTGATTGGACTCTGTCATGAAGGGCAGAATCATGTTTTTGTACACAGACTGCATAGGCCTTTCTGACTGGCATTCTGGGTAGCTTTGCTTTAGTGCTGACTATGTTAGCAAGTAGGTAGGGTTTTTTTTTTT
>VXBN01005150.1:753135-843260 GCA_013397395.1 Sinosuthora webbiana
TTTTTTTTTTTTTTTTTTTGTTTCTGCAATTCTATTTTTCTGGATACTGTTCAGGGCTGGATTTGTTTTTCTGTGATTTTTACCATCAGTGCTGCTTCCTGTTGTGAGTTTTTTGTATTAGGAAGACTGGGTGGAAAAAGGAAAGGGCCCATATATCTTGCTCTCTTCTCCCAAGATTTCAGTTCATAGAGTATCCTATCAATATGTACAGAAGTACTTTGTTCTGTGGCTGATTGGGGGAAATTGTGCAGTCGGTGCTAATGATGAAGGGTGTCTTGTCAAAATGTTCTGTTAAGAGCATCCTTGCCTTCCTCAATATGCTCATAGTGTTTCAAAGTAAAGGTGAGCCTCTGTCAGGTCTTGTTTGAAAAGCAGAACCAAGAGTACATGGAAAGAAGCATTTTATGCGTCTTTCTTTGAGAGCTGAACGCCTGGAAACTGTTAGTGTGCTTTATACTGTGACTTCTCAAACGTGCTGTCACTGATTTAGACCAGGGCCAAGCTGATGATCACAGAATCATTGGACCAGCCTGGTGGCAGAGCCATGATGACATGACTTCATCCTCTGCTGTAGTGACAGAGAAAGCATGACCTTTAATCCTCTCTTATGTCATCCTTGTCATTAAATATATATAGGGTGAAGTCTTTGCCCTACTGAAGGTTATGGGTGTTTTGCTGTTAACTTCAGTGAAGTCAGGGCTTTACAAGTTGTGTATTGCAGGGGAAAAGGAGAAGGTTTAGATTCAGGTAACTCATGAAGTTTATTTTTTTTTTATTCTATTGAATGCAAGTAGGATTTCACTTTGCAGTTTTCATGGTCTCTTAAAAATAATTCTGTTGTCTTTCTTTACTCTTTACAACCACATCCTTGCAATTTTTTCTCATAGCTTGTTACAAGAAGGGCTAGGGCAGAATAAGGAGCTAGAATGCAGAAATAAAATGCCAGTGTATGGATAAGTTTCTCTTATTCGGGGGTATCCTCCCCTTCCCCAGCCCAAATAAGCACACTTCTTGCCATGGAGGATATTTTATCTTTGAATCATGTTTGATTCTAATATCATGGAGAAGAAAATGGAATTTGAAAAATCAGCAGAGATTTGAACTAACAGTAAAATAGCTGAGGAGGCAATGAAAATTTTATGTTAAGGAATATGGTACAAAGTAGTACATAGTATAGTATACTTTGTACTTTCTAGTACAAAGGCTCAAGGAACTTATTTTTAAATTAATGGTTAGTGGAATTTATTCCTACACTTTCAGATTCCAGCTGTGGCGTATATACCATTCCTTGCATAAAATGTGCCTCGTAGTTACCAGGTGTACCTTCTTGTAATTAGGATTCAAGCAAACGGGTGCAATGTCATTAGTTTATCTGTAACCAGTATCAGGACTGAGCTGGCATTTGAAGTTGTTTAGTGGTGTTGTGACTAAAACAACATCCAAATCGGATGCAGGCTAGAGCTTATTCTAGTATTCTGAATTGTCTGCCATTGTCTGCCAAATTAGAGGGGCTGGCTAGTAATAATTTGTAGATGATGATGTCTATCAGACAATGTGGAATTTCAATGTGGAATGAGAGTCCAAGATTTTCCATTTCCTGTTGACAAAATCCTTGTCCAGTAGAGATCCCACAGATTATTTGTAGTTGTCTGTATTGTCACACAACAGATACTGTAGGAAGAAAGGTGATTTTTATCTGTTGTGTGGCCTTATCCAAAGCACAGTGCAAATCCTGGTCTCTCTTTCTAATATGTGCACCCTGGTCTGCTGTCAGGAAGGGAGGGAGATGGCAAGGCTGAAAGCTCGTCTTGTGCTGTTCCACTGATGGCCAACCAGCAGCACTGACTGACAAAATGCAAATGAGAGCTGGTTCTGCTCAGAGATCTAGTTTGAGGTAGTAGTGTGTAATTCCTGATGGTAACCTAGTTTTAAAATTAATTTTGGATTTATCTTTTGATGTCCTTTTAACCTTTTGGTATCTTTTGCTGTTATGTACAAAGCATAGATATGCAGAAATTGCTTTTTAAAAAAATGCTTGTCACCAACGATCTTTTTCTAATCACAATTTCTTTTAATCTTTGGCTTTGATTATGGTAGTATTGAATCCCAGATTGAAACCAGCTAATGGATTTCACAGAGAAAAAGCATAGTTACTATGGCTACACAGCACCCTGAAAGCTTAAAAGGACAAAGCATAAATGAACACGGTCCTGGCTGCTTAGCCATTTGCAGAATAGATTGTAATAACTTAACGGCTTTATAGCCTTTGAGATTTTCAGAAAAGGCAGGATGTTAGTACTGTAAGGATTTCTATTTTATTTTTAGATGAAATCATAAGTTTTGAAGTAGCATATTTGAAAAATATTTTTCAAAACGCTCTCCTTGTAGCCAGTTCATCTCACATGTATCACAGGTAGTAGCATGTGATACAATTTACTATTACTGGTCATTTCATCACTGATGTTTGTACTATGGTATTTTAAAATGAGTCAAAATCTAATCCTCCTATGGACAGGTAAACACAAAGCACATGTGGGTTGATGAAAACTTAGTTTCATTCTTTTCTATAACTTTAACTTAATTTTGGGTGAATTTTTTTTATCTTTGATTTTCTTACAAACCAAGAAAACCAACCTACATATTTAAGAGAAACACTTGGTATACAGTAAAGAATAATAAAATACACTAATGGTTCGGCTCATACAATTAAGGATTGAATTAGCAGTTTTTAGGATGACCCTAGCAACTGATGGAATCAGTGCTACTACCTGTCTTTGCTTGAAAAATAAAATGCATTAGAATCATAAACATGTAACTCATAAATTCACAGGCTTATTTCAGTGGCCTATTAAAAATGCAGAATAAAAGGTTTTAGAGTGGAATGATAAAATGCACCTATTGTTCATCACAAATAGTTACAATAGAAATTCTCTTCACAGATAATTGTAGGCAGTGTACTTTGGCTGATGGGTAGTAAACCACGGGAAAGGTAGCAGGTGAGCATACAGGTGGTTTTGTAAAGACAAATTTATGTGCTCTTCTTTGCAGGCAGAGGGCTCTTGTATTTGTATTTTGGATTTATCTCCCCAGCAATATTTGCATAGATTCATAAAGTGGACTGATGTGCTGCATACACAACAGTTGAGTTGTCCTCCTATTGTAGGTCAGCCCTGTGCTCTGTAGGAATGCCATATTTTGCTTCATTAGTCTATCAAGTCATTTATGTCTAAAACACGTAAAGAAACCTTTTTAACTCAAAATAGCAGAATCATTGTACAGAATTTCACAACAGAGACCAGAAATCTAGGCTAATCTGCAAAACGTGTTTGGGCTGAATTCCAAGGTGAGCAGATGAGTGTGCCTGAAAAAAACCAAGAATAACCCAAAGAAATTATAGGGGAAAGTAGAGTAGTTTAATCCCGGTGGGCAACTGAGTTTCTGGCAGCCACTCACCCACTCCCTGCCTCTGTCCTGCAGTGGGGAGGAGAATCAGAAAAAAAAGTAAGGGTTATGGATTAGGAGTTTGTGGGTTTAATAATTGAAACAAAATATTATAATACTACTAATTATAATAATAATATTATTATGAAGAGGAAGGAGAGGACTGATTCTATGAATAAAACCTAAGAGAAACAAGTAATGCACAGTACAGCTTCTCACCTTCTGCTCATGGATGCTCAGCCCTTCTGAAAGTAGTGATCAGCCCCTTCCAGCCAGCCTCCCCCAGTTTATATACTGGGTGTGACATTCTGTGATATGGAATATCCCTTTGCCAATTGGGGTCAGCTGTCCTAGCTTTGCTCCCTCACAGCATGATGTGCATCTCCTCGCTGGCAGAGCATGAGACAGTGAAAAGTCCTTGATCTGAGGTAAGCACTGCTGAGCAACAACCAGAACAGGAATGTGTTATATACAGTGTTCTTGTATTGAATCCAGAACACAGCACTGAGCAAGCTACTAAGAACGCTATTAACTTTATCCCAGCCAGGACAGGAGGGGATGCTGATGGAAGATTATTGTGGGAATTTAATCCTGTTGTTTATTATGGATCCGAGATTGCTAATTTGTAGTTCTTATAGTAGCTCTAGGTTATAAACTACAATAAACTAAAGTATGGTGGTGTAGGAATGACTCAGAAGGTCTGATTATCTTTCAGATCTCCGCAGGGTTTGTTTCTAGATTATTTTGGTTTTGGTCAGACAAATCTAAAATAAAGGATGTCAGACTTTGAAATTCAGTAGGCTAGTTTTCCTGTCTAAACATTTCTTCTTTAATGTTCAGCTAGAACAATGCTTCTGTTGCAATTTCACACAGAATCAATGTGCTCAGGACTGGAGTAAGATCTACTGAAGAGTCTGGGATTTTTTGATGCTTACTTTGAGTTTTTCCCGAAGAACTTAACTTAAAAATGTATGTTTCTACCATGTCTTAATTTAGGGTGAAGGGGTTCTCATGATAGCGTCTCAGGTAAAATAGGAGTTTCATGAAATCAGTGTTATTGTTTTATCTTGAATGAAAATGTATTGAGAAATTTTTCTCTTATTTACATTTCTTTGATCATTATAAATATGAGGATGTAAAAATTAGAGGGGCTGGCTAGTAATAATTTGTAGATGATGATGTCTATCAGAAGTTGTCCCATAGTAAGCAGTCATTGTGATCTTTTTATTCTAAAACTTACTTTTCAGCATATTATTTCCTTATTCTCTAAAACTTACACACAATTTGTTTTGCTGCATGCAACATAATGATTTTGAAATTTTAATTGAGTAAAAACTACCAGCAGATTGACAGGGTTTTTAAGTAACATATATCTCCCACCTCACCTTAGGTGATTTAAATGTAATGCTCTTGAAAAATGAAGTTATTAAAACAGTAAAAAAATAAATGCCTGAAGAAGAGGGGCCTATTCATGGGTATTTATTTCATTAATGTGGATTTTTTTTTTCTTGAATAAATACTCCATTTATTATTTACTTAAATACAGCAGAAAAATATGCTGTTTGAAATTCAGGAGTGGATCAGTTAGAAGGGCTTTGACAGAAGACTGAGACTATGTGATACTTGGTGTTGCCATGGGAAACTGCTTTGCAAGAACATTTGCAGAGCAGATGGACCAAGATAAATAAAACAGATAGAGGTATTGAATAGAGATTGTTTAATGTTCTGTGGAAAAAACAGGAACTTAAATCTATATAACATAGTTCTTTGGTTCACCCTTTTTTAAATGGGTATGCTGTTTGATATGAGTAGTTCCATAGTAAAAGTTTTCTATAAATTTTGTTTCCAAGAAATCAGAGAAATGCCAGGTTTATCTGCCTCATCCTCTGTATAATGCAAAATCTGTAGTGTCCTTACTTGATGTCATAACCTACTGCCTTTTTGGTGTAGTCTCTGAAGTTACATTTAAGTTCACAAACACTATGAAATGAAAAATCTTTGTATTTCAGATGTTATAATTTTGTTAGCTTCACATGCTCTTGACTACTGGCAGCTCTTCTTATAAATCAGCTTTCCTCCATGATTTAAAAAATAAAAAAAAGATAAGACTCATTCCCTGTTTAAGAGCTAGAATGTCTTTGTAATCATGTTTGATTACACAGAAGTTTGTTTCCATAGCAACATGAACACAAAAGAGCCCATGTGACTGTCTACATACAACATGCCTTTGTTTGAGTACCTGTCTGCAAAAATACACGGTATTTCTGTTTAAGGTGTATTCTTTGTTCTGCCTGGCAACAAATAAAATAGGTATGTGCTGTTTACTTTTTCCTCTAAAGAAATAGGTCATTAGAAAATTTAAAATATAAATTGTAGTCATATCTTTTTAACAACTCAAATGCAAACTTGTAGAAAGAAATAGCTTCTGGAAAAATAAAAGCTTTACCTGCTCCCTTGAACAAGTATGATTTCAACTGCTAAAGGATTTTTTTTTTCCTCTCTAAGTAATGAGTTGATTATAAAATATTTCTTTGGATTTTCTACAGTCTAATTGTGCTTCTGTTCTTCATAACTTATAAAACTTACTCCATGAGTTGATCTCTCCACGTGAGTGGAACAATTCTTTGGGAGATGCTGTCATAAACCCATGAATGCTCACATAAGTGTTGATGTTTTCATTTAGTGTGAAATGCAATGAAATTCCATTCTACTGAACACCATGCAGGTGATTCACATTTTTGGAGTGCATGTTGTCCAACTTTTTTTTGAGTGGTCAGAGCAATGTTTGTTTGCTTTTTAGGTATATCTTTCCATTATGAAAAAAACCACATTTGATGCATTTGTTATTAATCCATTTTAAATATCAGATGTGAATACCTGCCTGAAGTTCTTTGTGTATTTATGTTCTGCTTTCTCATGGGAAACTGCTGATGCTCCTGCATTAGCGGCAGGAATTATTGGGGGAAATTTTTATCTTTTACAATGACACAATCACAGAATTGTTAGGGTTGTACACAACCTCTGGAGATCCCCCTGACAAGGCAGGGTCAGCTAGAGCAGGTTACACAGGAACATGTCCAGCTGGATCAGATTAATTGGATCAGCGTATCTGAATTTCTCCTGTTGCTTTTTTAATTTATGGTTTTAAAATCTTGGCATTAATATCCAGGAGTCCAAAAGACATGATGACATTTATTAGGGTCAGGGTTACTATGTTCCAAGCTTTCAGCTCTAACTTTTTAAAGCCCTTTACACTAGCTAAAGCACAATAAAGTTGATAGTACATTTTTTCCCCCATGCATTGTGGAGAAGAGATTTCATGGGTGATTAATTTAACATCTTTTCAATTTATTTTAAGCAGAGACCAGTTAAATAAAACACTTTCCAGAATCATAGAATTCTTGTGGTTGGAAGGGACCTCAGGAGACTGGCTAGCCCTTTGGTCAGAGCAGGGTCACAGGGTAACCTAGCACACATTGCCCAGGACTGTGCCCAGTGGGGTTTTGAGTATCTGCAAAGATGGATCTGCATCTTGGGCAACCTGTGCCATTGATTGACCACCCTCATAGAAAAAAAACAAATACAATCGTTATGATTAAATGGGATATCTTGTGTTTAATTCGTGCCTGTTGCCTCTTGTCTTTTCACTTGATACCACTGAGAAAAGTTCTGCCTTCCTAATTCTACCACTGACCAGTATTTATTAGCATAGGACAGATCCCACTGAGCCTTCTCTTCTCAAGGTCTCCAATTCGACCAGCCTCTCCTCATATAAAATGTGCCCCAATCTTTAACTTACCCCCATAAACTTTAGCTGGCCTTGCTACAGTAACTCTTTGTCTCTCTTGGGCCCAGTTGTGGGCCACCCACTACAGCATTCAGGATGGCTGAGCAGAGAGGAAGGATGACCTCCCTCAGTGTGCTGGTGATGCTCTTCCTGGTGCAGTGTGGGTTGCTGTGGGCCTTCTGTGCTGTGAGGGCACACTGCTGGCTCATGGCCAGCTTGTTGTCCCTCAGGTCCTTTTCTGCCAACATGCATGGGATTATTCCTGCTAAGTGCTGCAATTCCCTTTGCCCCTGTATTGAACTTCATGAGGTCACTGTTGGCCCTCAGCCTGTCAAGGTTTTTTCTGAATGACAGAACAACCATCTGATGTATCAGCTATTCTTAGTTTTGTAGTATCTGTGCATTCTGTCTCAACTTGCAAGTTCCCAATGAGTTGTTGAGCAGTATTGGCTTTTGTATTGACACCTGATGTGTGCCTTTGATGACTGGCCTCCAGTGAACTTGGTGCTGCTGATTCACAAGATTTTCTGGCCAGCAGTTCAGTTTTCTGTTTGACTTACTCTCCATTCATCTATTTTGTGCTTCATCACTCTGTCAGGGAGAAGACAATGCAAGGCTGTGACAGAAACATTATTAAAGTCAAGATAAGCAATGTTCAGTGTTCTGTCCTTGTCCACTGGGTCAGCCTGCTCATTGTGAAAGGTTATCAGGTTGGTCAGGCATAATTTCCCCTCTTTGTATTCATGCTTACCATGTCCAGATATGTTCTTATCCCTCCTCTGTTTGGCAATGTCTTTCAGGTTTATTTTCTCCATTCCTTTCCTAGGAGTTGAGGTGAGGCTGGGACTGAATTTCTTGAAAGAAGAGGTGATATTTATTCTCTTCCAGTCCTATAAGTTTCCTCTTATAACCTTGATCTCTGTTATCCTTTTTGATATCTCAGTAATTGAATGCCCTCACAATGACATCAGCCAATCCTCAATATGTGTGGCGCATCTCATTATGGCCCATGGATCTGTGTGCGTCCGGTTTGTTTAAATGCTTCCTAACCTGACCCTCCTCCACTGAGAGGCAATCTGCCTTGCTCCAGGCTTTCCTGTGGTTTTCAGGGACCTGGGATAGCTGAGGGATGGTTTTATCAGTGAAGAGTGAGATGAAGAGGGCGTTCAGTGTATTTGCCTTCTTCATATCTTTTGTGACAGGTCTCCATCAGGAGATACCTTTTCATTCATATCTTGTGACAGGGAGACTGTTTTCCATAGCCTTCCTTATGCTGCACAGCACCAGTAGAAACTTCTACTGTTCATGTTTACGTGAGCTGTCTACCCATGTCTGTGATCCCAGTGAAGCTGAAATTCTCCAACTGCATGCAGACCTCTTAATTTGTCCTGTTTGCTCTGCTGTGTGCATTAGCACACAGGCTATTTGAAGAGGCACAAAACCAAGTTGTTTTCCCAGAAAAGATAGAATACCTTTACCATAATTCTGCCTGGTAGGCATTTCCCTATGTATATGTACACAGTTGGGGTGGGACTCCTACAGTTTTTTGCTTACAGATTTCCTTCTGTTGACATTGCCTCATACTCTTTGCTTGCCAGCCTGGTTCTTTGCTTCCTCTCTTGATTGCTGGTCGTCCTCCCCTACTCCTGTTATTCCTAGTTTGAATTCTCATTACTGGATTGGCCAGCCTGTTGGCAAAATGTTTTTATCCACTTTTATGGACAGCACCTCTGCTAAACCATACTCTGTCCTTGTAGAACATCCTGTGATCATTTAAAATTTAAAGCCCTGTAGCTCACACCAACTGCACAACAAATTCTAATGGGATATGTTACTTCCTTTTTCACCCTTCTGCCTTTCTGGAAGGATTGAGGAGAAAACTGCTTGGGGTCTTCATGCACCCCAACAGTCAGCAGCGTAATCAGTGCTCGATGCTTTCTTATTGCCTCTGGCATCATGTTTGGTGCTTGTATGGAAGGGCAGCACAGGGTCATAGTCTGCAGCAGCCTTTTGCAGTGTCCAGATCTGGGTCTCCTGCAGGCTGCAAACCTCTCCAATCAGCAGCTGTGGGATTCACTGCCCTGCAGCAGGGAGCTTTTTGCTGCACATACCCACCACAGGTGCCTGTGCAGCTCCTTTCTTTCTCTGGCTTGCGTCCCTTGCAGAACAGAGCTTGTATTTGCTATTCTTATGAGATAACTATTTCAGTTAAGTGTTCTATGTATTTTACTCTGTTTTGTGAGCAAATATGTATAAAAACATTGCTGGAGAACTAATTACATGNAAATATTTTTTTTTTTTTTTTTTTTTTTTTTTTTTTTTTTTTTTTTTTTTGTTGTTGTTGTGTTAAGTTCTGTTTATTTTTAAATGTTATCCTGCCAATACCATATGGGTTAGCTGGCTATGCAAAGGCTTTTTGTACTAGTGTGATAGATAGAGGGGAAATAATTTGTGGTTTTCCTGTGCTCAGGAAGGTCAAGGAGTAATCTCAAATCAGTCTGAAAGTCTACAGAAAGATTAATGGACATCAGTATCTGGTGCAGGATTTGATAAAAATTATTAGATTACCTTTCAAGTCTGGAGTTTTTACTTTAGGTTATGCCATTTGGAAGACACCAGTCTAAGTAGTTTTCCTAAACCTTGCTTCATAACCTGTTTCAAGGCAAAGAAATAAGATGCTATTTTAACATTACAACTGGTTTCACATGTGTCTTGTTTCTATTTCTTCTAGGAAATGAACCCAGGAAGTAATGTGAAAGGTCATGTGAAACTCTGTCATAGCAGAAATTTTCTAAAAGATTGCTTTACCTGTAAGTTCTTCTTTTCTGTTGTTAAATATTAAGTTATTTCATACTGTGGCGGGAAAAAAAAACACTTTATTTTGGCATTTTGACTTGCAGTTTAATTGTGAAGAAAACCTTTCCAAGTGCATTACGTGGTAACATGTGCTATTACTCACTTTCTGTATTTTAGTAAAGCCCAAACAAGCATTTTTCCTCTAAATAAATAACTAAAACTAACATTTTCCCTAAAGTCTATTAAGGTTTTGAATCCAACAAGCAAGATTTTCATGCTGTTTCATTACAGATTATGCATCCACTGTGATGTATGCTGAACTGCAATTACTTGATTTTCAGGAATTCTTTTAAAAGTGAAGGGTAAAAATTATTCAAACTTGTATGAGAGTGTGAAACTACCACTAAAAGCTTTTTGCAAAGATTTCACGTGCAGTGCCTACTGTGCCTAAGACATCCTTGGGATTCAAAGTTACTAAATTATATGATAGTACCCTTTACAATTGTGTCACTTGTGGCAAAGAATTTTCCTCAAGCTAAAATGAACTCATCTAATTTTGTATATATCTCACAATAAACTGCACTTACAAATTTAAACTGTGGCTTTCATCTTGAGTCTAATTGTCTACATCAAAATACTTAAATTGGGTGATATGAACTTGCTCTCTTAGCAGAATTGCAAGAAAAATATTAAATGATCTATTTTACACAAGGAACAAAACCATTAGCCTTGATTTTGGCAGATTCATGTGGGTGGTGGCAGAGCTAGAACAGAATACAGAAGTTCTTAATCCCTGTCAAAAGATGTAATTTGAAAATATGTAAATATGCCAAAAAAATATGCCCTGAAGGAGATTGGGAGTTTGCAAGCCACAATTTCAGCAGTATGTTAATTTTTTCCCTTTTGTATGTAATTATCACCTAGACAGCAAGTTCTTGAAAATTATAAGGGGAAAAGCACTATTGAAAAATGTTTCAAAACTGATAGTAGGTGTTTAATCCTTTAAAAGTAATAATTTCAGATTTTTTTGTTATCTAGCACTCTGTTTTAAAGTAGCAGCAAAGGCTATACATGGGCAACACAGGTAATTTAATTTGACATAAAATCTTCAACCAGATAAAACAATAGCCCTCCACATTTCAAGCTCCTTATGAAGTTTCAGAAAATTTCCTGATATTTGATTTTCTTCAAAATGTGCTTCTTTGTCTCAGTATTTCTTTACTACTCTGATGTAACTTGAGAGAACCGTAAAATAAGTACCAATACAAGCAAACCTGTTAGAAATTAAAATCTTAATTCTGCATTTTGAGTTGAGAAATAGAAACTGAATGTTATTGTCTTTATTATATAAATATTCACACAGTACTGGTGCAACTTCAGCAATTCTCCTGTGTTATCCTAAGTGTATTAAAATTACTCCAACATTGGAGCATTTCTTTTGGTTTTGTCAAAGAATCCGGAGGGGCTCTTTCAGGATAATTCAAGGAGACTTTTACAATTTGTCAAGGAAGAGAGGAGAAAAAGTGCTGCTCTGATAATGCTGTCTTAATAACTGATTTAGTAAGATTTTCAGTATTTTCTGATAGGTTTAATTATTTAGCCCTATTCAGGTGGATTTCCAGTATCATAACAGTAGGCTTAAAAGAACACAAATATGAGGTAAGATTGAGTTAGAATGGGCTAATTTATTTTGATTTTGTCTTCTCTTTCAATTAATGGCTTTGTTATTTTCTTCATATCTCCCTGAGAAATCCTAGTATTTTATTTGTGTGCACATGTATATGTGTGTGGGTGTGTATCCATTAGAGATATTTATATTCAGTGAAGATAAGGCAACAGTTGGGACAAAAGTACAGAAGTGACTTGGAAAAATCATAGGTGAGAACATGGAGAGAAGTCCCTGACAGGATGCAAATGCTGAGTGTTGTATTGCACACTGAGCAATGAAGTACATTTACAGCCTTCCAGACAACAAATGCATTATTTGGAAACCTGCAAACCACATGGATTTTAATAAAGTGACTTCATCTGAGCACAAAATAGCAGAAAAATCTTTTTTTCGTGCTCTAAAATGTTTGAAACATTGTCTATTACTATATAGTTATAGACAATTCTAAAGTCTGGTTAAAGAGCTGGCATAATTCAATAATATTTCTTACTGTAGACTGCAATTCATTTTATAATTCACATATTCAGCCATTATATCAGAAAAAACAACATAAGAAGAAAAAGGATGTTGTTGTTATTATTTTATGAGTACAGGTTGCTACAAGATGGAGAAATCTAACACTTCTAACCATTACATAATTCCAACTTACTTGTCTTTTTGCTAGAAATAATTCCATATTGCTAATTTTTATATTGATTAGAAGCTTTTCTGTTCTATGTTTAATGTACCTGCTAGTATTCTGAATTAATTAATCGGTATTGTAAAACTGGCTGTCATGATAGACAGACAAGCAACAACATAACTCATGGAGATTTGTAGATTGTGGTGGCAGTTAATTATGATCAGTTTTGTCATTGTTGTATTTTTCTTCCCAAAGGAGTTTCCATGTATTATTTCTCTTAATATTAGCTGGTTATTAAATCATAGCACCATAAATAGTTTGGGTTGGAAGGGACGATAACGATCATCTCATTCCAGCTCCCCTGCCATGGACAGGGATAGCTTCCACTGGACAGGTTTCTCAGAGCCCCATCCAGCCTGGGCTTGAACACCTCCAGGGGTGGGGCATCTGCAGCTTCTCTGGGCAACCTGTTCCAGTGCCTTCCTACGCTCTGAATAAAGAATTTCTTCCTAACATCCAATCTAAGTCTCCCCTCTTTCAGTTTAAAACTCTTCCCACTTGTCTTATTGTTATCCACTTGTGTAAAAAGTTACTCTCCCTCTCTTTTATAAGCTTCCTTTAAGTACTGAAAGGCCACAAGTGAGAAAATAAGCATCTTTTTCTACCTTCCCCCCCATTAGATTGTTCTGTGTTCAGCTAGTCACTATCAAAATAATTTTTCAGTCCTGTGCTTATAAAAGATCCAAGTTTTACCCATCATAATATGTTCTGTGTAAAATAAAGAGTTGCACAAAGTCTACTGCTCTATGTTTATAGAAGAACCAGAAGTTCTAAACATGAACTAGAAATTCTTAATATGATAGCCATTCACCTTGACAGAAATTTAAGAGTAGAAATGTTCTGTTTACACAATAAATTATTCCCATTTAGGAAAGGCATGTTTGCTGATGCACAGCAGCAAGTGTTCCTCATTTGCTTTTTCTCCTGCTCTTCTCATGCCCTCTGAAAAAAAAAAAAAAGATTTGGAATACCTTCTCTTGATTCACAGCTACAGGGTTGGGTCAATTATTTGGAGATCCTGGTGAGAGTCCAGTGCAAGTGCAGCAAAAGGGAAGATTAACTGAGTTGAAAAACTGAAAACACACTACCAAAATCAGTAGTAAGAATTGAGGTTATATCTATGGAAACTGGTGAACACTAACATGGACTTTTTTGTTGTAGAAAATTCCAATACCCAAAAAGCACATTGATTTTCAAGGAGTGTCATGCACAGTTCTAATTAAGATTTCACTGATCACTGGAGATTGAATCTTCCACTGCCCTCCCATGCCTGCCTCTTGTCTTTCTGAGCTGAACTTAGACTTGAACTTTAATATCAGGTGTTACCTGGCATATGTTTTCATGTCAGCTTCTGTCAGTATTTTCAGAGGAATACAAGTTTTAATTGTAGCATTTCTGTGTACTGTAAGCATCTTCCTGATCATAAGTTTATACAAACCTAAACTGTAGAGTAAAGGGAATAGAATTATTGCAAAGGTCTTTCATGTTTTGCTTCATTACTTATTATGTAGATTTTTTTTAATAAGGGGTATACTGAGGAATATAAATAGATATATCTGAACTAATGACAGCAAGAAATACAACAGCTGTCCCTGTTGTTGCTTGTTAATTCGCTGTGCTGAGGTGTAATTTCATGCTTTGTTAAAATCAGACGTGTTAACTATAATTTGCTGAAGGTGAAATAAGGGGACAGGCTATGTTAAATTTTTTTCTTCATCAATTTCTTTTTTTTTCATCAGTGAAACTAAACCAAAATATTTTATTCTTTACAGTCAGTGTGCAATTAATATTTTCTCTAGGCATAAACTTCCTAAATATCAGATAGTGTCACAATGCATGTGTAGATATCAAGATGCTGCTAGTCAAGAGGTGCAGAGCATTTATAGTCCACCAGGCATGGCTTCATTAGCTGCTGAACATAAGGAAGGCTGGAGAATTCTGTGAGATGCCTTAAAAATTAAGAATTTGATAGGTACTCATGACCTAAGCAGTGCTAAAGTTGAAACAGAGCTGCTGGAAAAAAAACCAAAAAAAACCCAAAAAAAAACCCCAAAAAAACCCACAACAACAAAAAACACAAACAAACAAAAAAACCCACCAAAAACAGAAACAAACAAAAGAAAAAATACTGAAAAAAATATCACCTGCTTTTTATGTAGTGTTTCAATGAATAAAAAAACCTGAAGTCCAGTGGGAGAGAAAAAAGGGAATGATACAAGCAGTGAGTACCTGTGCACAATAGTTATTTTTGATTGGTCTAAAGTTTTTCAAATTCAGTAGAAGAAACTTCTTGGTTTATTTTCAGTGTTTTGAAAATATATGTTAATTCTGTATATTTTTATCATTAACAAGTCTCTGGTTAATTATGTGTAGGTTTAGAGCATATATGGGTAAAGTTGTAAGTGTTTTGATTCCTTCATTTAGAACAATGTGGGTACAGTATATGCATCCAAATAGTGCAACAAGATTTGGCTTCACAGGCTCTCTCAAGACTGAATTTGCATCTGTTCCTCTTGACTGTCTTGACCATGCTACTGAAGTAGCTTAGGAGGGAAGGAATGCTCATTTGTGTGTAGCCTGTCATTTTTACTTCACCTGCTTGTTACACTCGTTGGATATTAGTCCACAGTTAGTCCATTGACAGGAAAGTTTACCTGGGATTAAAAGCCAGTGAAATTACTTTTTGCTGAGTCTGTTTGTAAATAATTGTTTGTCCTGCAAATAAGAGTAATGGACTTTAGAGCAAGTGTCATAATGATATTAGAAAAAGTGTAAAGAAAATTCTTTATGGTCTAATTCAAACCATTTAACAGGTACACCAATTGTGAGTGAGATATGGTATTATGTTGTGTGTCTACATTCATATTACCTGGCTTCAGGCAGAAAACTTTGTTTCTGCTTCCCGCAGACAAAAGGTTCAACTCTGGTACAAATAATTTCTGGTGTGGAAGGATTGTGTTGTCATAGAGGTGCAAGTGGGGCATCAGGGCCTTCAGAGTGCTCAGACAAGCACATTTCTCTCTGGGGAGCTTCTTTGGAACCACTGAAAGCAGAACACTCCTGAAAAACCTGACTTTGGTGGAGAAGCAGCATCCATGTTGCCTAGAAGTTGATGTCTCACTGAGCGTTTGTGTCTCCCTCCTCTGCAAGCAGGTTTTAGGTGATATCTCAGGTGATAGGTGATATCTTAGGTGATATCTCAAAATGTAATTTTGCAGGATTACTCTTGCTGTAGACTACTGATAGAGTCTGAAGGATTGTCATGATTGTGGCCTTCTTGTGCCTTCCACAGAACTAAAGAGGATAATTACTGATTAATGTAATGAACCAAAGATAGCACTGTTTTTGTGGGCTGATTCATGTGAGAATGGTCTAAGGATTCACCATTTCCTGGAAAAAAATGTGTAAGCTCTTGCCTCTAAACTTGAATGGGAGAGGCAAATTTGTACTTCTGTAATTACTTTGATTGCAGTTTCTTGTTGTAGTCTATTTCAGGTAAACCTACACTGCATGAATCATAGGAAATTGCTAGCTAGAAAACAGTTAGAATGTCAAGAGGTGCTTTTGCTCCTCAATTAACTAGTTTAGCATGAATGTCAGGTCTGTGTAGCTGTAAGATTAGGGTTGTTTTTATTTCCTTTTCTTTTTTTAACTTATGTGTGCATTGTGAGAGCATTGCCTTTCAGCTGTGCAGTCATCTCTGATAGCTTGTTTGTATTTTTAGGTTTTGTATGACTTTTATGCCCCTCGTGCTTCAAGATACCCTCTTTGTACAGCTCTTGGTTTGTGACTGTGACTATTAGCAGAAAGTTTTTTAGCAGAAAACAACCTAAAGAGTGACATTAGAAATTACTGTCAGACAGGAAGGAGTAGGAATACTGATTACTTATTACTTATTAATTTGTGATTAATCAGTGAAAGAAGCCTATATTCTAAAAGTAAGTAAATAATCTCTGTTTGTGCTACTATCTGCAGCTTTCTGTTGGCTAGGAGCTGGCAAGTAGCAGCAGCTTGTGGGTTTTTTTGGTTGAATAGCCCAGCAGTGTACATAGTTTACATCATAAGGAACTGGGTAGAAGGTCTTGAGAAAACAAGGTTTTGTGCACTATTGCCACCTCCCATTACTAGCATTGCATAGGTGTTGCTGCAGTCCTTGGCCTTTCTAAGTTCAATTGTCTTCTTATTAGTGGTAAAATTGGACAAATAGTCCTAATAGGTGCTATTTTGTGTGTTTAAATAGCTAAAACACATAGCTGTAACTGTAGTTACAGCTAGAATTTCTTAGCAGGTACACCCTGCAACATGCCTTGGTCATCTTGTTCTGTGGTTGGAGACATGGCTGGACTAGAGGTGTGTGTGTTTCCTCCTGTGCGTGAGGGTTTCCTGCTGAGGCATCTGGCACCTGCGTAGGTCAGAGAGGAAGGATGGGTATTAATGTTGTATTCATTTGGAAGATAGCATTCTTGGAATGTTTTGCAGAAATCATTTGAGAATTCCTGCCAAAGTGAAAACTTCCTCTGATAAACTTGTTTGTGTAAAGTGTCCAGAAAGTTAATTCCTGAGGCTGTTAGCACTGACAGCACTAATTTTCTCTGTTAAATTCAGAGCGTGAAATTTGTCCAGACATCTGGCTTTGTAGAGGAGAGTTGTTGCTTTGGAGGGTACCCTGCACACTATGGGACTAAGGGTTAGATTTTATATATATACAGTATTTCCCCAGTGTATATCCATCAAAGAAATATGATTGCAACATCTTCCATTTTGAAATAAACTTTCATACTGAAATGATCTGTTGAAGAGGTGGGAGTAGTGTGCATATTAAAGAAGTAGATGAATTATCTATAATGACTCAGTTTGGCTCACTTGACAGCAGGCAGGAAGATCCTGGAGTGACCCTCACAGCCTCGATTTCATAGGTGTTCCCATCAGGAGTGTCTCATGGTTTCACTAGGCCAGTAACAGGCTGGCTTCCATCTACTCACACATGAACAGCCCTGAGAGGGAGCAGCCGAGCCTTCTCCTGAGGTGGAGAAGGAGCACAGCTGTGACACTGGAAGGCTGGAACTGAGGAGGGGCTGTGGAGGGCTCTGCCCTCACGTGTACTGACTTGGCAGTGGCAGCGTTTGTGTGCCAGGCTGGAGCTGTCTTCGTGCGAGGTGATGTAATGAAGACATTTCCTGAGAGCTGACAAAATGTAACTGCATTGCTCGCCAGGAGAGATTGAAAGCTGATGTTCAGTTCCTGAGAAAGCAAAATGACAGCAGTTCTTTTCTGACTGTTGACTGAGATTTTTTTGTTTTGGAAGAGATTGAGTGTCTTTTATTTTAAATTCCTTTTTTTTTTCCCTAAGTAAATCACACAGTATGTTAATGTAGCTAAATATACAAAATAGGGAAGACCTGTGCAGAAGCAGAAACATGAGACAAAAAAGATATAAAAGATATTATTTTTTTTCCCTGGAAGAATTTGTTTTTATTAAGTGGAATGATGGCACATTGAACACTTTGAAGCAGGCAGATGTGAACTCATCTGGGGAGATGTATTTTTAACCAATAACAAAACTATTTTATTAGCCCTTATAAGTCTCAGCTGAGACCTAAATTTGGATTTTGCTAATGTATACTACAAAGAACTCTATCAAGAAAGGGTCTAAACATCTTCTGATTCTTAATGTAATTATGACTTTAACTACAACCTGTAACTGAATTATTTAGGCTGATTTTATGCTATGAGAATTCCAGCCTTTTACAACTTATGGAATTTATTCCTTACAATTCCATTTAATAGGCTCTTGCTTCCTGTTTCTGACCTACTTCTTCTGTGCATTTTTCATTTCTTTATTCACTTTTGTTCTTCATCTTTCATCTCCTCCAGCTGGATGATCTTTCCTTTTCATCAATGTTTCTGCAGGTGGAAGTTTTGTAGATTTCATACTGTTTAGACAAACCTGATGGGGTTGGGAGTGTTACAGTGAGTGTTTATGACCTTGCAGCAATTGTTTTTGTGAAACGTGAAAATTTCCACCAAACAAATGGAGAGCAAATAGAGTAACAGTTTTGGGTTTGTTTGGGCTTTTTTTTTCCTGCTTTTTATGTTGGTTATACAAAGTTTTAATTTAATCCTGTTAGGCTGCACCTATATAAGCATGTATATCTGCTTACTTCATGTTAGAATAAGTCATAGCAATAGTTTTCTTTCTTTGTTGCAAGAAAAGTACCCCAATGTCCATGCTTAGTTGTTTTCAGAGTTGTGATCCCTGAATGGAAGAAAAGATGGTATTTACAGGCATAAGTTGAGCACTGATATTATTGCAAGAACTGTGAGGTGGGAAGGGTTGCAATGATTCTTTAAAATCAAAGAATTTTTATCCTTTTTGTTGTTTTTAACAGATGTAATTTTATCTAATTTGCGCTAAAAGTTCTAATTTTATTAAGAGTGAGTTTCTAATTTTCTAGACATGGCGCACATACAAAGAAAGATTTTTTTTCCTGTAGGAGTGCCTAACGTCTAAATATACAAAGAACATGTTGAAAATAGAGTTTTACAGTAGTAGCTTTTTTCTTTAAACATAGCTTAGTTGTTTCATCCTTTATCCCCTATTTTCTGGTTGAAAGGAAGTTGCTTGTCAAGAAGCTTACAAGAAAAGTTGAAATGAAACGTTTGTTCACTTAAAAATAATAAGAATAATAATAGTATTGGTTAAATGAAGAAATTGCACCCTTAGCTGAGCCGGCAGCATAGAAGGCAGATGCTCCTGTGTGCGTCACGCTTGTAGTCATCCACTGCTGCCTTGAGTAAACCAGGCTGTGCAATTCAGAGAAGGGCAGCTCTCAGCTTTTTGTTACTCATGTACTACCAGGGACTCGTGCTCAGGCAACAGTGGGAAATTTCAACGCTTTTCTAAAGCAAACAGTTCCAAAAATTGCAACTGTAGGGCACTTGATCTAAAAACAGATTTGTACCTGCTATTAATTGGATCCAGGGTGGGCTGCACAGTGTGCAGCAGTAAGGGAAAATTTTGCCTTTGCGTCACGAATGCAATGAAACTCTTGACCCAGTGCCACTAATAGCTGTGGCTTAGTTGACACAATCTTGTAGCTTTTTTAAGCTAGTAGGACAGCAGCAGCTCAGGGCTGTGATAAGTATTTCATTCTTAGCTGAGTAATAGGAGAGAACAAAGCTGCTTCATTCATCGCTTTGTGTCTTACAGTCACCAGCTTGTTAGTCTTTCTGGTAAATGCCTGTTACAGTTTTGTTATTATAGGTCTTATTCTGCTTTGTGTCACTTCAGTTTTCCTTATTGCCAGTGAGGGAAAATCATCTAGCAAGGGGTCATTTTTAACTGCATTTTCTATCTGAAATGAGAATTTCAGCTAGATAAGAAAGCTCTGGGTTTTCGATTAAGTTGGTTTAAGTTTACTACTTATGCTGGAAAAGTCCAGTGGGATGGGATTTAGGTGATAAAATAGCTTGTCAGGCAACTGAAGAATACTGGAGTGTGAGGGAGCAAGAGCCAAGTAGGAGGAAATTCTACAATCTGTTTATGAGATAGAATATAATTATAAGGTAAATGATTCTTAAAATACTAGTACCTACAAAGTGTTAATCAATGGATGATTTTAGAAAAAAGTGGTAATAGAACAAGATTTGCCTCAATAGTTTTTGTGAATATTTTAAGGTGCAGGCTTTGTTCAAGGTCCTCTGAGACTCATCCTTCTAGGAAACATGGGAATGTTATCTTTGGAAACTTTCCTAAAGGAATTTTAAAAATCTCCCCCCAAAAATGTTTGGCTGTAATGGAAATTTTGCTAACTTCAGAAAATACTCAATTTCTGCTTCAAAAATATTTTCTGTTTCTAGATATGTCTTATTTTGACCTGAACCAGTTCATTAATGTCATGAAGCATGTTTGATATCTAGTGTGTTTTTTTTATGGTAAGATTCACATTTCTCTAACTTTAAATGTGTGGCTTTTTGTAGTTTCCCACTGATAAGATGTTTCTCAAGGGGGACAAAACCCCCAAATGGGTTAGAATTTAAATAAAAATAGCGATTTCCTGTTTTGTCATTTTCGGTTTGCATATTCACCCAGTGGCAGCATCATTTTAAGGGTAGACCTTTGCTGGGTAAGAAACGTGATGCTTGTGCTGAGACTGTGATTTTGCTCGTGTCTTTAATGGTAGCTTTTAAATCACAGCAACAGATAGGTGGGAGTGGTTTCACATCTTGGAGGTGTTACAGTGTAATCCTAACCTTTAGAGCTGGTGTATCTGTGCAGCTCAGAGAATGGGAAATGAAGATTCTTACTTTTGTAAAGATGGGCATTATAAATTTGAGTTTTCCTCTGCAGAGTATAAATGGTGTGTGAACTGTTGCCAGTGGTTGGAAGTCACTCCTATTGAATCTTAAACTGTTGCACTATAAGAAAGTGTGTGATAATTGGTAACGTCATAAGATACTCAACAGTACAAAATAAAGTTTCACACAGTATGTGATGTGAAGAAATTGGATATCTTCGTAGCACAAGGGGGGGTGGATAGTAAATCTTATTTCAATCCTGAAAATGAATTTATTAACTGTTTTTATTGAGGAGATTGCCAAATCTAACCCTTTGTTAATTAAGGCTCTTAATAACCTCTTCTGACTCTTTAAAAAATGCAGTTTTTCAGTGAGAAAAACAGAAAAACTTACTTTCGTCTGAAAAGATTCCTGGAAAAGATGACTTTGTAAAGTGTATTGGAGAGCAGTTGTAACTTTTTTCTGATTGTTTTTGATTGCTATGGGCAAATGATGAAAAATCATGCTCAGCAGAGGTGAAATAGTTGTGTGGAGGAGGTGGGCACTCTGAAGTGCTTAGTGGAACTTAAAAGAACTGTAACTGGTATTGGATCTTCTTAGGCTGGGTTTTCTTCCAGTGCTTAAGTAGGAGTGTGATTACAGAACAAGTGCTTTTCATAGTATCCTCACGTTGCACAGAAGTTAACTCCAAAAAGTACTACTTTTATGTGCTATTAGTGAGAATTCATTTTTTATTGACGCCTCAAAGAAGAGATAAATGAAATAGCACATTGCATTTAATCTTATCTTCCAAAGCCAAGCATGCAGGCAGAGGTAAGATAAAAGTATGACCAAATTAATCTTGCAATGTTTAGAATGCTGGTAATGGGGGTAACACAAAGAAATATATTATTAAATCTATGTAAGAGGTGTGTTGATTTGGAAGGAATATTTAAGACCCATAATCTTCAGAAATACATAGGGAGAGTTGCAGTGATGAGGCTGGGAGTTTATGTTGGAGGATGTTTTTCCTTTAGGAAATAATTTTGTTGTCTTTCTTCTCCTGCATGCCTCCTGTTGAATTACCACTGTTAGATGCTAAACTCCATGGAAAAGTAACAGACAAAATAACCTCCTGCCAGACTCTTGATTCCCTGGTCAATAAGCAACATGCAGAAATCTGAGTAATTTTTATTTCAGTATCTCTTTTCAAAAAAAGTTCACAAGTTTGAAAATAACCATTGGATCTTCCAGAACAGAAACTCGAGGGATTTGTTTTCTGAACCTGGTTCCACTTCCATTTAAAGTGAGAAAGCTGTATTGTGATAATAAACTCAAAGTTAGTATGGAAATGTCCATCTAAGTGTAATAATTAATTACAGAATAAGGTTAGCAACATAATGTCAAACTGTATTTTATTAGAAATTAATATGTTTGTACTAGTTATGTGACTCTGCTTTTGGTATACTTTCACAATTTTAAGATTAAATTACAAAGTTAATCCCTTTTTTTTTTTTTGTTTTGTAGTTTAATAAGACTTTGAAATTCTTGTTATCTGGAGAAAATAGAGGGATGAAGAAAAGTCTTGTGCTTGTTTAGAAGAATGCTGTATCACAGATTTCTAAACTTAATTATCTTTATTTAATCAGAAATTCATTCCATGTTTCTTAAAGAAATAACTTTTTCTGATTTCATTAGCTTCTCAGGCATGTAGAGTTTGAGCCAGGGAATGTGCTTTGTTTTGAACTCAGTCAGTGACCCCTGTAAAAATGTTTAATTAACTTTTGCCAATGTCAGTGTAGTTCTATTATACTCAGCAGGCTGGATGAGCTCCCTCTGGTGGCTCATTTACATTGAGGTTCTGTTCTTTCCCTTTTATCTGTTTACTCAAGCAAACAAGGCTGCTGACCCCAGGTATCAGTCAGGCATTGGTTCCTTCTGGGCTTACAGTTTAATTGAAAAACATCAATAATTTCCTTACAGAATGAAACAAAAGCATTTAAATTCACAGGAGGTTTAATTCGTTAGCAAAATAAATAAAGAGCTACTGGGTAACAAAGTAAGCAAATACAACCAAATTACTTCCTTCTAAGTCAAAATCACATAATAAGTGTATGGCAGTAATTTAGCAGTGTCACCCACTTAGAGTAGTGCTTATTCTTAAACTTAGCAAATATTTAGATATTAAACCAAAATACTTGGACCTTGACCATGAAATTGTGGAGTTTAGTATCAGCAAGAAAGGAAGTAGGGTAGCAAGTAAGATTACAAACACGGGCTTCAGGAGAGCAAATTTTGGCCTCTTAGGGGATGTTCTTGGGTGAACCCCATGGGAGCAAGCCTTGCAGGGGAGTCCAACAGAGTGGGTTGATATTCAAGGATCGCTTTTTCTAGGGTCAAGAATGATGCATCCCGATGAGCAAGAAATTGGGAATAGCTGACAAGAGATCTGTGTGGATGAAAAACTCCTGTCATTGCTCAAGCCTAAGCGGGGAACGCACAAGTGGTGGAAACAGGGTCAGGATGCTTGAATGAATGTAGAGAGGTTGTCAGAGTAGAATATAAGACAAGGAAGGTCAAGGCCCATCTGAAATTAGATCTGGCCAAGGATGTCAGGGAAAGCAAAAAGGGGTTCTTCAAATACATCAATAATAATAATAAAAGGAAAAATTAAGGGTAAGATGGGCCTGTTACTCAATGGAGGGGAACCCTGGTTACAGAGGATGCAGAGAAAGCTGAGATACAGAATGCCATCTTTCCATGGGTCTTCTCTGGCAAGACCAGCTCTCAGCAACCTCCTTCTTGGGAGACCAGGATAAAGCAGTGTTGGAAGAAAGATTTTTCCCTTAGTCAAGGAGGGTTGGGTTAGAGAACACCTAGTGGTGAAGACGTAACATCCACAAGTCCGTGGGCCCTGATGGTGTGCAGCTGTGAGTGCTGAGAGATCTGGACAGCATAGCTAGACTGCTCTTGATTTCTTTGAAAGGTCTTGGTGATGAGGAGAGGTGCCTGAGGACTACAAGAAAACAAATGTCACCCCAGTCTTCCAAGAGGGCAAGAAGAAGGATCCAAGGAGCTATTGGCCGTTCAGCCCCACCTCAGACTCTGATATTGTGATGGAATGACTCATCCTGGGGCACATCTTTATCCATATGGAGGAAGAGGAGGTGGTCAGGAGTAGTCAGCATGGATTCACTAGAGGTAAATCAGCAAAGATGATGAAGGGATTGGAGCATCTCTATTATGAGGAAAAGCTAAGGGAACTGGGTCTGTTCAGCCTCAAAAAGAGACAACTGATGACAGACATCAATGTCTGTCAGTATCTGAAGGGAGGGTGCCAAAAGAGTAGAGCCAGGCTCTGCTCAGTGGTGCTGAGCAGTAGGACAAGAGGCAACAGCCAGGATGCACAGAAAGCTCCATCTGAACACAGGGAAAAACTTCTTTACTATGTGAGTGACCAGAAGAGGTTGTCCAGAGAAGGTGTAGAGTTTCCCTCACTGAAGATACTCAAGAGCTGTCTAGACACATGGTGATGGCCCTGCTTGAGCAGGGAGGTTGGACCCAGATGACACACGGTGACCCCTTCCAACCTGACCCATTCTGTGATACTATAAAGTAAATGATTCAAGAATGTGAAATCTGTGGTTTTAAAGTAGGTTAATCCTGCAGATGAAATATAGTATAAGTTAAAATGAATCTTGGTATCAGAATTAATTTAACCTATTTCATAGCATTAAAGAGAAGTGTAATCTCACTCTTTGTGGTCTTCTTAAAATTAAGAAACTCGGGGAATTCCTGAGTCAAAATTCCCAGCAAATTTAAATAAATTTTCCACCTCTGTGATGATAGTTTCTACAGATACTTTTTAATTCCATGCTGTTGGAATTTCATGGCATCCTTATCATACTGGCATTAAGCCCTCCTCTCTCTGAAGCAGTGGGAGAAGTTTTGAAGCCAAACAATGTGCAAATTGGACATAAGGGTAAAAATTTTTTCAATATAGAAGATTTTTTAAATTAAGTGTTTGTCAGTAAAGCAGGTTACAGAATAAAATATTCAAAAATTAAAGAAATTACAGTTTTTGGAATTTGAGTATTTAGACAAAGATAAAATTTTGCTTGGAGAAAGAGAAAGGGGTCACAGCAGATGAGATCTGGAGATAAATAGCAGTGTTTATAAGGTGATCTGATAGCCATGTGAAATAAAGGGAAAAAAGAGTATAATCAACAATAGAGACCTGTAGGAAGTTGAGAAGAAATATATTTTTAAAAGTGGTTTGAATGACTGTTCATTTGTGTGTTTAAACTGTGTGTTATATTTTTTCATGTTCCTTAAGCATTTTAGCAGCTGAGATGGACGAAACAAAAAATGTGTAGCAAGCATGGCAAATCTCTAAATTGAAAGTATGTAGACTTTCAATATTCAGACAAATGGACCTGTTGTTTTTTAATCACAAATTGTTCATCTGTCTTGTTCATCAACTAACAATTGAGAACACAGTTTGTAGCATAATACTGTGTACCTGAATATCTGCATTAAAAAGAAACAATCTTGGTCTTCCAGTATAATTAAATGTGGCTAGTAACAGAAGCGGGTGGGATAGCAAATAATTTTCTCTTATGCAGGTTTTTTAGAACAGTTTCCTACTGTGTTCAAGTTCAGTATCTCTTTGATGTTGGTGATCAGACTATGAGAAAAAGGAGTCTAGTATTTGAGGAAATTACTGGTGTACTTTGTTCAGGACTAAGAAGAATTGGGAATAATGTAGTTGGAGCACCTGGGGACTATGTTTACATTTTTGCAGCTGATGATAACTAGCATTTTCCAGTCATCCTTTCATAAAGGAATATGCTGATCCAGACTGATCCTTAGATCAATCTGTGCTCCTGGCTGCTGCCCAATTTCTTTTTCTTGTTCTACCAGTGCTGTAACTGGGTTGCTTGTACTATTGAACTTCATCCTGTTTCTCATGCTCTCATCTAGAAATCTTCCAGGATTGTGCCCCTGTGCTCCTGTGCTGACTTACAGCTTCAAAAGTTGGCCAAGAACTTGAATCCTTTCTTACGAAGCAGTGCTGGAACTCTTTAAGGTTAATGGATTCAGGTTTGCTGCATTTAACCCAAAGCTAAGCAGGTAGATTCCACTGCTTGCTAAATTTTGATGCTTCTATTATAAGGACTGTCGACCACTTTGTTAGAGAGCTGTTTAAATACCATTTTCATGTATGTTATTTGGGAGTGGGAAATAATACTTTGTGTGGCAATGCCTTTATTCACCTTTTACTCTGAAGAGGCACATGGACAACACCATTTAAATTTTGTGTGCTGGTGGAAATGAGCAGCTAGGCAGCATGGCATGCAGATTACTTCCACCACTACAAATGCAGGAACATAATTTTATCTATTATAAATATATGTATAAATATCTATTGTTATGAAATGATACCGCCTTTACGTTGCTGAAGGTCAGCAACGTTTATGAGCAGAGGGGTTCTTGAAGAGTTTATTATGAAGGTAGATGTTTCTCACACCTGAACTACAGAGGTAATAGGACCTCTTAGTACTGTGCGCATACACACAAGTTGAGTACTGCAAATTAGAATAAACATAGTAGGAGTTCTGTCTGTGTAGTGAGTAGCTAACTGTCACTGTAGTATAAATAATTTCTTCAATGGACACTTTAATAGCATAGTTTCAGTTCTTTTTTAGTATAAATTGGTTAAATACATAGTGTGCCCATTCTACCTAAAAGTTGGCAATTTACTTTTTCTGATAGTTTTTATAAGTTTTATTTATGTTTCAACAAAAATTTGAAATTCTAAGTGAGCTGTTGAAGTTACTGGCAGTTTTTAGAATTTTACAAATCTTCCCTTGTTCCCTATTTCATGGGGACACTAGTGTGATGAGAGAATAGCGTGCTTGGTTTAATTTAAATAAAGTAAACCTAGTGCAAACACTACACTAGAGCCATCCAGGAAGGTCTTTGTGTTTGGCAGTGAAAATCAGCTGGTTTTAATTCTCTTTGCTGGGAGATAATGAAGGTAATTTGTTTTAATATCTGGGGGCAACGTTTTATCTGATACATCACCATTCTGTCATTTCATATCTCACTTTCATCAGTCTGTTTTGGGCAGGTAGATTTTAATTCAGTCTCAGCTATTACTTTTTGATTTTTAACTTGCTTTTTGGCTTGTACTATTCCGTGACCTTGGATTTTCAGGTGTTCTAGAAATGTTCTAAGATGTTCTACTTAGGAAATCTATCTGCACAGGATATACAAGTGGCAAATAGGTTCCTCTGTGTTCGCACTGACTTCTGTTAGTCCCTCAGTGGAGGGGACGATTACCTGTGCTCAGTAATGCTGTTGATGAAATGATGTGTAATAATGTACAATATCCTGTGAATGACAACGTAGAAAAATATCCAAAGACATTACATTGAAATTTTCAGTTGATTGCTTCCTTAGTACCTTGAATACACCTCTATTGCTCTAATGCACCATATTACATTATGTGGTACTTCTCAGCAGTTCAGTCAATTGCAATGCTGAAGGAGTCAAGGAAAAAAGCTGCCAAAACCTCCCTGAGGATCTAGTAACATGCTGCATTCAAGCCTATACCAACTTCATGTGGCATTTAAAAAGCAACTTCTAATATGATCTCTCACAGCTATTCATTCTTACTTGTGAAGAATGAAAATTCTACTCAAGTTTTTAAAATAATTTTTAAAATTTGCTTCTGCTAAGAACTTACTTGAACGTGAGTTCTGCTGAAAACTTGAATTCCTGATGCTCCTTCATTTGAAGCCAGCCTACAGAGCAGAACAGTATTTAGGACATATTCAGGTAGCAGAGAACAACAGGTTTTCCCATCTGAAATCTGCTGCTTTGGAATATTTGTGTTTGGCTAAAGATATCTTTCATATTTGCTGTAATTATGTGACTAACTTTGTGGTCCTGTAGGCCTAAGGCTTGGCAGAAAATCTGAAGGAATTTTTCATTTTTCTGAAAACTTAATTTGGTTCTAGTGTCAGCTTCAGGATGCTGTGAAAGCCCAAGGGATTGGTTTACAACAGTCCTATTTGGTCTGCATTAGACTACTGCTGGTTGCACTTTTATTTTAGGTGTTAGGAGCTTCTGCTAAATAAAGTGACTGCACTCATCCCAGCTGATCATTACCTAGCACCTAGTATCTGTCTGCTTCCACAGCTGCTGTAGAGTTCAGACTTTAATCTTGGTACCTAAGTTGTGATTACAAGAGAAGCAATCCCTATTAGATAGTAAAGGGAGCATGGCATGTACAGTGTTTGTAACTCTTCTGTTTAATTTTTGAGGAAAGTGGAAGTCATTCCTAAATCTCAGGACTGCAGACTGTATGTCTATACCTTTTTGTATAGTGTGTATTTGTGGCCAATGTGTCTTTTCGGCAAATAATGTGGAGTCCAAACAACCAACTTGTAAGCATTTTATGTCCATGATGATTTTATTTTTTAACTTCAGTATTGCTTTTGGCTGAAAGATCATATAAAAGCTGCAGTACATTTTATCTGAAGATGATTTTATGTGAGTAAAAAAGACCTAGAATTACCTGTTTCTGATAGTATTATTTGTGCAGGTAAACTTACTATGTTGTTTTCAATTCAAGAGTCTTGTACAAATTTTTCTGTAAGTGATGGCAGAGCTATTATATATAAGCAGAGCTATTATATGTAAGCCGCCAGTAAACTGCGGGTACACTAGTACATTGTTTCCTTGCAATTGTGTTACAAAAGAATTGTATTGCTGTCTTTCATTCTCTCATTGGCACTTGCATCACCATGGTTAAACCTTTAACCATAGCTGATCAGACTGTCTTCATAGTTCAAAGCAGTAGTCTTGTGTAAATAGGTATGCTGAGAAGATAATGTGCTCCTTATTAAATTAAACTCAAAACATAGTGTGTGTATGTAGGTTTATATTTCTAATCCCTTTTTGCTGTCAGATTCTTATGTCAGTGTCTCTAGGGATGTTTTGTACAGAGAATGTGTGTGACCTGAGTGTGAGAGAGGACACCATACCCTCAGAGCAGTGTGTGGAGGGAATAGATGAAAAGATTTCATGTATTGCAGGGGAGAGCAGAAAGACAGGGCAATCCACAGCTAGGGAGCAGACTGACATTGTGAGACACCAGGAAATGATTCCTTTTGTCTTAGTTTCCTTCATGATCACCAAGCTCTGTCTGGTACTCTTCATAAGGTATGTACCAAGGGGAATGTCTTGGCTGACTGAAAATAAAGTTAGATTCCTTGGCTTATCTGAGATGGGATTAGTAGGGTTTCAAGCAATAAGCAAGAGAAGGGAGGGGTGATACTTCTCTTTTCTGTAGTTACTTGCTTGAAGAACTGTGAATCATATTAATGTAAATCAATTACTAATGCACACCCAACACATACTGCTTTTCTCTGCCGATGTCATTTTCACCTGCTCCAGGTGACCACTTCTCTTTTGTTATTGTTATCCTCCTGAGATTGAAAACCCTATCATGCTGCTTTGCACAGCAGCTTCATACTTCACTGAGCATCTGTCACACTGTCCTTCAGGTGAGGCATGGCTCCGAAATTACGAATCTTTGGGTGGTATGTTTGCCAAAATTAGCGTTCTTTAAATAGGACACCACAGCCTGTTCACCATGGAGGATGAGTGGAAGTCGGTACATTTTTTAACAATGAGGGTTGTGTGTGTGTGTGTGTATATAAAATCACTTCGTTTACAGCTTTGGGGCTCTGGGAGCTAAAAACACATTGTAAATTGAAATTAATAGTTTCATTATTTCTGAAAGATGTGCTCTGGTATTCTGAGATCGTAGGTGTACTAACACCTATGCAAAAGTTTTACATTTTAAAATTCTATCATAGTAAACTTGAAAAAAGCAAAGATGAAAAATAAACTAAATTTTAATGAAAAATTATCCCAACCACACTTCTGCCACTGACTTTTACAATGTGCATCTGAATATGTCCTGTATTTTTTAACAGCTTCCTTACCATGGAGCTGTGATCTCTGTATTTCTAGGTATAGAAATATACCTTGTTTTGCCACTTGTTTTAGCACTTAGGCTGAGAAAGAGCCATGTTCAGCATATGTACAGGGAAGGAAATTGCACGTTAATTTGAAGTCTCCACATGGTGAAGAAATGTAATTAGTGGAATAGTTGAGCAGAATGCGCGCATGGACCTACCTAATGTTAAAACATACCTTGTTTGGAACTAGGATGTTTTCTTACATACATATTGATTTTATAGGTTCACTGTGGGGGGAAAAAAGGGGCCATGCATCATTTTAAAAAGAACTAATCACATGACAACCTGTAAGGTCTTTATTCTGGCTAAAACAGACATAGATGGGATTAAAGAGATTACTGGTTAACCCAGAAATCTCTGATTTAAATCTCAAATTCGTATGATTTTAAATGCAGAATTATTGGCACAGTATCAAAAGGCAGGTTGACTTTTTTAAGCTTAACTGGACATGAAAGCACATTTACCAGAAGATTCCATTTTAATACCACAAACCTTCTACTTTTCTATCAATATTTTAATCAAAGAGGTGAGTGATTATCATGACAAAGCAGTCAGGTTTAGGAATTCTTAATCTGGTTGTGCCTCAGAGGAAGGAAAAGAGTTTTTCTGTAGCTTTAAAGCATTCTATTGAACTAAAAAGGAATTCCCTTTACATTATAATCAAGTTTAAGATTAACAGTTAAAGTTTACCACCCTGGTATATGACTTTTCTTGTCTTCAAATATTTCTGGAATAAATTTTTGATTTACCACTGTCTTCCTAGAGTTGGAGCTTGTCTTATTTTCCTTTCAAAATTTAGGAAAAATCTCCCTGTGTACATTTGAAGTTATTTAAACTTAACATTCAAACTGATTTTGGAATATTGGAAATTAAAAATGGAATTAGCATGTAAAATATAACTAAAAATGTGTAAAAGGAACTGTGTAGATGACAACTTAATTTTAGGTTTTGTAGATCTGTTCCATGACTATGGATATATAGAATATATGTTATAAGTATAAAAATGCGCACATATACATGTGCCTTGTGGCATCTCTAAACTCCTAGCACAATTATGTTTCTTTGTTAATGCATTTATGAACTCTTCTATTACAGCCTGTCAGTATACTTTAGTTTAAATCAGTGATGTAAAACCTGGATGGCAATCTGAACCAGATCTCAGTTTATCTCAGGCTAGTCCCTTGTAAGCTCTATTACCTCAGACTGAGAAATAGTAACTAAAGTAGTGGAGTAATGAATCAACAGTATTTTAAATCCTCCCCACTGGCTTTGTAAGAGAATCCAGGCTGTTTATAATGCTCTTATTTCTTGTCAGAATTCTAAGTGCCACTCTGTACAGCTGGAAATAAAGATGATGCATTTCAGGACTTGGGCACTATTTTTTTCTTTAATTGACAACATATTAAAACATGGTTGGTGCTTGGTGTGGGATTTTTTTCCCCTTTCATTCCTATATTATTTATGCAGAATAATTTATACAGCTAAGAATTTGACTTCTGATCTAATAATTTCTTTACTATTTTTGATCAAAATCAGTTTTGCTGGCATTCCTAATGCTTACCAAGAATAATAAAATTTTTAGAGAAGTATAAATTACAGGAGTTTCCTTTCTTCACGTTTATTTTTATAGGTGTGATACAACACCTGGGAGTTTCTTCTATTGCTTTGCATTTTAAGGGGAGGGGAAATGCTGTGAAACAGCTTTCCTGAGGGTTTTGGCACACTAACTGAAGCTAACTGAGAGCAGTGAAGCTGTTGGGAGGGGGAGGCTCACCTAAGTGCCACTCTCAGTGTGTGTGTGACCACTGTAAAGGCACGTGTGTGTGTGTGCCTCTGCCTCATCCTCCTGAGCTGGCGGCTGGGGAGGTCTCGGGAAAAGACGAGCGCAGCAAAGGGTTAACTTTTTACTATCAACCTCAGAAAGGCACATTGGCAATCCCTCCCAGTCCTGTCTTCCTTTTTTACACCTCGTTTGCTCATCGCTACTCCTCACTTCAAGGCAGATCCTTTGACCTAAGCAGATTATTGTAGACGCATGAAGGACACAGCAAGCTATCCTGTGCTTTTAAAGGAGGAGATTTTGGCTCCAAAATAGGACACTAAGCTTTTCAGCCTTCTGCTGCTGTACCTAGCGAGCACGGGGCGGTGTCTGGGGGTGCTTCCTGGGCTCCTGTGGAATCGGATGGGAAACAAAAGCAGAAGTGGCAGCTGCTGCAAATGTGGGAGCCTGTGCCGCTCGCGGGAAGCGATTGCTAATGAGGGCCTGTGAGACCTGGGTTTCCTTGGTTTCCATGACAGTTATTAGGTAACACAGAAATTGAATTGTCTCCCACAGTGCTCTTGGGGGATAGTGGTATGGCGGGGTGCTCCAGGGACACACACTTGCAGCAACTCATCACTCTAAGCACGTGAAACTCCCTGGATTGTTGTGCCTTACTTCTTTGTTCTCTGTGTCTCGCTTGTGTTTGCAATTTGCTCTGCTTTGTTGATTTTTTTTTCTTTTGATGGAAGACCCTGGCTACACCGTTTCTCAAGTAATATTTTCCCCTTTTTATTTAGAGCTGAGCTTGGCAAAGAGAGGATATGAACAATTATACAGGTGGGCTACTCGGGGGGAGTGAAGATATAAGGCATCCAAACAGGTACTGGCAACCTGCAGCTCTGTAAACATGCCACTCCAGCAGATTTCTGTAGTTCCAGCGCGGGAGACTGCCAGCAATGGGAGAAGTTCAATGGGCACAAACAAAGAGAAGAGCAAGGAAGCGGAGGTAAGAAGAAGGTCTCAGTTTGTTCGGACAGGGTGAGGGAGCCTTTGGCAGGCAGTGGGTCTGGCTGCGGAGCGGGATGCGGCGTGGCTGGAGCGCTGCAGAGCGCTCAGGGGTGCAGCTGTAGCACACTGCGGGGGATGCTGTGACAGCAGCGCCTCGGCCGTACAGAGACAAGGAGCCTGCTTCAAAAGTAGAATAAATAACTGAAGGAAGTTGCAAACTGCATCAGGGGTTTTTGACATTTTCATTTAAATGAGTGCAGCCTGCTAGTATAAGCTGTCAACTAGCACTTTCTTTACAATAGGTTGGATGAAAAAGTAGTTTCAGTAAAATTTCTGTCTTTGTTTAAAACCAACAAAAATACTGTAGTGTAAAGCCTGTCTTTCTAATGTGCGTGTGCTATAGGCGTAATGTAACTTAGTCTTTTTAACATTTAAAAGGCATCGGTGTTTTGTTTTTTCTCTTGACTTTCTTTGATTCATAAATATACAGAAGTGTTGTTTCATCACTGAATACTGTATCCTGCTGTCTCGCAGTTAAGAAGAAACTGTAGGTTCATATTCCATTAATGGTTAGTACAAAAAACCCCCTGGAAAATCTGTTCAATTTTAATGGTATTTTTGCCTGTAGGAATCTCTTTTCCTATGTATAGATTAAATGTGTATTGTGCAAGACCAGAAAAAAAAAAAAAAAATAAAAAAGCAGCATCCCTTCCAAACCCAAAACATTAGTCTGTTGATATAGCAGTAAATGTATGTAACATAGACATCTGCTTTTTACAGACATGTTTCTTGTCTCTGTGCTTTACTTTACCTCTTGCTGTATGGAAACCAAGGAACTATTGGGAAAACAAACACAATGTCTTTTAAGTATTGCCTGAGAGACTGTGACAAACTGCACCCCTGGAAGAAGTCTTTCTTCTTGTGGATGGTGTGACATAGTTTTCAGGAAATTGTGGAGTTCAACAGATGGTTGATATTCATAACAGGTCTGTGTGACTTTGGAAAAGTATTGTTTGGTTTGTTTTGGTTTTTTTTTTTTTTTTTTNTTTTAGTTTTTAAATTTAAGATAATATTTTTGCTCAGTATTTGGCTATGACAAGTTCACTGAAAATGATTTTCCTGTTTTTTGTTTGAGCACTTCAGTAAAAGTAGCATCCTTCCCTGGAAGTAGTCTCCAGTTGTTAACTGGTAGCACAGTCATAAGAGTAATAATATTTTGGGATTTCTGTCCCGAAATGGAAAATTTTGATTTGGTTTTATTCTTCCATTAATTGGTTAAAGATGAAGGTTCAAGTGAAAACTGTTCTTTGTATTAAGGCTCAAGGTGTGAAAAGCAGAAATACAATATTGTCTTACCTGGCTTAAATTGTTCTCTGGCATTCTTGTTTTAATTTGGCCATTAGAGTTAACTGAAGAATATATGCAGTATTCACACAGGAGTCAGATAAATGTAAGACTTTAATTTAGGGGGGTGGGGGAAGTGTGGAGATTCGGAGTTGTGAGAATCCTCTCATGCACTTCTGTGTTTTTGTTTTTTTGGGTTTTTTTTTCCCATGTGAGGGCTGGGTTGCATCATTTCAGCAAGACTCCAATGACTCAGAAAACAGTTTCTTCTTGAATGTTGTGGAAGTTATATATCAGAAAAGAGTAAAATGACATGGATAATTAAGTTCACTGAAGTTATCGTCTAAACTTAATATAAAAAGTACCAAACACCAACCCCACAAAACTCCCAACCAAACTTAAAGTACATGGTACTTAGTATTTGCCACATGCTCTCTGCTGGTGAGAGGTTAATCATTCTGCTCGAATTTCTGCTTGTCCTATAAGGCTAATGGCTGGACTTTATACAGTGTAAAAACTCCCTAGCGCTATTGATGGAGATAGTAGCCCAAGCAGTAAGGACTGTTTTTCCCATAATGTCTACTTATGTAAATTATGATGATGTTCAGGTTTGTTTTGTGGATGTAATTTAGAGTAGTGAACCAGCTTTTTTATTGTCCAGACAGAGATTGCTTAGGCTTATGTAGATGGTGGTCTACCCGTGCAAATCCTGCACAGTAATGCTCTCACAAGAGGAAACTCCCCTAGCTGGTACTCAGTGTTTGTGTTGGTGATGGTCTTCTGGGTTCATGGTATTCTGATACTGTTTTGGCAAGTACCTGCTTCCTCTGCCTTTCCATTAGCAGGCTTTTTGAGGTGAAAGCTAAATAAAGTAGTTAAATGGGCTTCTAGCTGAGAGCATCAAGCTGGTTCAGGTTCAGGAAGACATGAAAAAAGGAAATGTCTGAAAGGTCTTCCAATTGCTAGGGATAACAACTGTTAGGATTGTATGCCAAATCCTGTTACTGCTAAAGAATGTTATGTTCATACAACAGCATTAAAATTTATGAAGAAGAGTTTATGTTCTGTCTAATTGCAGAGCTGGATGCAGTGAACTCTTTCCAAGTTCATGGTGATTCTTAAATATGCCTTAGTTGTACACAACTGAGGTTCTTAATGATGCGACTCATTCTGTAGTGATTTTCTGTGATTTTTAGATGCTCGTACACGGGCTTTATCTGAAGGTTTTAGTATGTGTCTGTACACACTTATAGATGATTGCCTAACACTGATCTATCATTAAGCATGTTAAGTGCAGTATCTCTTTGGAGCCCCAAGTGCCCACAGTGGACCTCTGGCCAATATTGGGAGTAGAGGTGTGATAACAATGGCTACAGGGAGTGTTTACAGGCAATCTCTCTATGCAGTGTCCTTTGTGGGAGTAAAAACTTTAGTGCAGGCTATTCCTGCAATTTTGCAGTGATTTGTCTCAATAATTAGCAGAAGTTGTAGCTAACAATGGAATTTACAGCAGTTTAGCTGTAGAGCCTCTTTGAATGTAGCCTAAAGACGAAGTAGGTTTTTTCTGTAATGAAGCAGTGAAGATGCTTAGGTGTTGAATAACCTGTTGCAGCAGCTGTACACTACATTTCCGTACACAGGTATAATCTTCTGCTAGTTTGTTTCACTGATTTTAGCAAAGCTTACCAGTCATTAATGTTACTAGTTTTGCCTCAGACATTTACGTGTGCAAGCTGTCTTTCTTACTCTTTTACTAATGCAGTTGGAAAAGTTTGTTGCAGAAGTGAAGACTAAAGTATAAAGTGCATTCACAACATGATGTGGGCTTTTTTTTTTTTAATTAAGTAGTTAATTCAGCTTTCTTCAATATTTGAGGAATATCCTAAGTTAATAGTGAAGTGTGGAGTTGGGTTTCTGTGACAGAGAAAAACCCTTAGGTGTCTATTTTTGGAAGAGTTTACTAATAAAACTGTTGTTGTTCAAAGTGAATTAAGTCAGTAACCAAAATATCAAATTATGCCATCAGGACTCCAAACTGGGTTCGTTTTTTTTCTACATAGACTTTAGTGCCTTGGGACCAATGTCATGGTATATATGACATTGTATGTATATATATGACAAATGTATATAATATTTCAACAGTTACCTTGAACTTCTGATTGATTTTCTCTGCTGTAATAAAAAAGGTAAAAGAAATGTATATGATTCCTTAATAACATGGTTGCTGAAATGCCTACTCTGGCTCATGATTTTATTATTTAGTCATGAATATACACTGTGAAGTCATAAAGTAGCCTCAGTTTACATTGGCTTTTTTATGGGCATGAGTTATTGTTCTAAAGTAAGTTAAGTACAGAAAGAAAATTTCATCCAGTGAGAAAATTGGACAGGACAAGTGAGTGAAGGTCAGCAAAAACACTAACTAAGAGTTTACAAGGGTCATTGAATAAACTGCCTCGGCTACTGTGGAAAGCCAGACTTGAATGTTGTGCATTTAGAGTGGTAGGAGCAAGTCTGTAAAAGCCAAAAATTGTCATGATATGGTAGAGAACATGCTTCTTGATGCCAAACTAAATGTGTAGATACTACACTTTTTCAGCTTAAGCAGCCTTCAATACATGGAAATACTGGAAAATTTACATGTTACCTGAAGGTAAAAAAATTCAGAGTAGAAGATAACCTTAATTGAAGAAGCGGTGATGGACATCAGTCTTGATTTGGTTCCTTTGCAAGACTTTGATTAAAAGAAAAGAACCCCAACCAAATAATCTTTGTGATATGGTTTTTGGACTCATTCATATGCTAGTATAACTTGTTATAGTGATGCATCTTATTCTGTTGCCCTAAAACCAAACCCAATATCTTAAAGATGTTACAAAATTTGATATTCTGTAGTTAACAGGTAACAAATAAGCTATGTTATTGTTGCTTTATTTTTAGTTTTGATTCTTTCCTCATAGCTGGTGTAAATGGTTTTCTTCTTATGCCTGCTGTGTTTCTCTGGTCTTAATATTCTGGCAGAGTTGATGATGACTATTAGTTTTCTTCACAGAATTTTGCAGAATGCAATAAATTGCAAGGAGGAATCCTCACTCCGCTGTGTATTGTACTTTGGCATGAAATTTAGTTCTGCACTCTGCACAGTTCTGTGCTGTGAAGGAAACTTTGAGACCTCTCCGTTCTTCAGCGGTGTTTTCATGTTCTGCCTTCTCAAAAGCAGTAAGACAGAACAAGACTTGTGACTTTGGAGGCTTTAAATGTTACCTGGGAAATATTTGGTATATATGGAGTATAGTAAATTGGATTTGAACTTGGTGGTTTTTCTGTACAATTTGTGCCTTAAAGAAAAAAGAAAAAAAAGAATATGTTGCTCAAAATCATGTATGCTCATTTATTGTGTAGAGCATGCAGGTTTTTTTGTAATGAGATCTTCAAGTCAGAATTGAGGCTGAAACCAAAGGGGTCTTGTGAATGGCACTTGTGAGTAGCTGCTAATGTTTATTTTAAGCACCAGACTTAGAGTAATTACTTACTTACTAGAAGCTAGATAGATAATTCCCTTAAAGCTTGTTGGTGGTTTAGGAGGAATTGACGTGTTTTTTAAAGGAGGAAGCAGTAACTAAATGTTATCGACGGGAATGAATTGCTTTACGTTTATCTGTTATCTCACTTGTTACGTACTTAATTTTAAGTGGGTATAATGATAGATGAAGTATTTTTAAAGGCTTAGACTTCCTTACATGCTCCAAAGAAAGTGCTTTTACATTTCTGTTAAATGATTTTCGTGGCAGTTGTGAAGTACATATAGAGATATTCGATACTTGACACATGTCTGTAATTAAGGGAAAAAGGTAAAGGCTTTACATGTTGATGTTGTTTTATTGTCTTACAACGCTTAGTCAAACAAGGTATTGGGTTAGTTGTGGAGTTTTTTGTCTGGTTTTGATTTTGGGGTTGTGTGTGTGTTTTGTTTGGGTTTGGTTTTTGCTTTTACATAGGGAGGCATAATGTTTAATGTAGTTAAATTTGTTAGTGGCTTTGATAACTTTATCAAAGGTTGAAAATAGTGTAACTCCTAATATGGGACAATTTCACGTATACCAGTACTAATGAAATGGCTTAAGGCATGTAATGCAAGAAATAAATCTTAGAATTGCAGGTTATTGGTGAAATAATTCATAAGCTAGAAGCTAGATAGATAATTCTACAGTCGTGGCTGATTAGCTCATGTTCTAAAAATTTCTTAGGTATAACCTAACAGATAAATAGATATGGTTATTTACTACCTAAAATACACTAGGATTTTTTTTTTTCTACAGGAAGGGTAAGGATGTTTCTTTTCAATGGCAACTGCCTGGGAAGACTCATGTAATTACAGTCTTTTTAGGAGGTATGATTTTTTTATTCAGCAAGAGATGTGGGGATGGGAGAATGGGGAGGGGAAGATCTTGGGTATGAATCAGATTACTGATGTACTCTGGCATGTATTGCTTTCCCTTCATAGTTTTTCTTAATGTAATGCTCATGTTAAACCATGTCATGCACAATTTATGACAAAATCTCTAATGCTGTTTATCATGAATATTATATGGTATTTCTTCTTTTCTTGAGATGACCATTGTTTGGACTTCAATGCTATGTTTGCATGGGAATCCAACTGCATCTGCAGTTTAAGACACTTACTAGTGAAATTTTTCTGTATTTTTGTGGTGATAGATTGCTCCTGTGATCACTGGTTGAAGTGCTCCCAAAGTACATCCATAAATCAGCCTGTGGCATGCTTAGTTATCTTTAAGATGCTTTAGAAAATTAAGTTCCTTATCAGTAAGTCTTCTGGTCCCTGTTTGGGAGCTATTATTATTTTGGTCTACCGTGTGGTGCTTATGACAAGCAATTTCATGATAGTGAGAGAAATGGGAAATGTTAACATGCTGGCTTTGTTATAATAATTTTGAATCATTGTTTCTTTTTTATATTTCTGCAAATAAAAACATTACTGTGCTACCAGTAAGAAAATAAGAGATTCCTTGCTGTGCTTTTATTAGCATGCTTTGGGATAATGCAATTCTTTATAGGCTGCTTTTCCTGATAAGATTATGCAAAGACTACTGGCTGCATGGTTGTTTTTTTTTGGTCAGGCTTGTTATAAAAGTCTGTAAAAACATATTTCTCCAGTTCGCTGTGTATTGACTAAGCATCCAGTACCAGTATTGATTTTAAAATTGATCTTTTCACTGATAAAGGATTTGAAGCTCTACATTCCATGTCTCAGTAGCCTTATGCCTCTGTCTGTAGCCAGTGCTTACAATCTGCTGGCACATGTCTTTTGCTGCTGCTGAAGTCTGACTACAAGTCTCATGAAGAAACCTTTTATAATTCCTTTTATCTCTGGAATTCCCAGTTCCAATAAACTGAATTGGGCTTGTGTGCATAGTTTTCCTCTCCCACTCTAAAATGTCTCTGAGTTTAAAATATTAGGCTTCATATTTCATTTAATTTGGATTTCTCTCTACAGTTAATCTGAGGTTTTACAGAGGAAGAGTTTCCATATTAAAATGAATTGTAGAATTTTCCTGCTAAATGGTGGTTTTTAAATGCAAAATTCCAACCAACCAAAACCATGAACAAAAAAGTTTTCCATCTTTAATTGATGGTTGGTTGTCTTGTCTTCAGCTATAAGCTTCTATACTTGAGTTTCATGGCTTACTTGGGTCCTGAATTGTATTGAAGCAATGTCTGTAATTGACACAGTTTGTAGAATGTGTTGTAGTGCCTAAATCTGGTAGATGAATAGGGTACCAGGAGCTGGATACAGTTCAGGAAGCTGAAAACAAATGATCTACTCTAGGTACCTTTCACACTGATTTCCATTATGAACAGTGTTCTGTTAGCTGTTTGCCCTGGTGGAGATGTTTTTCTTCTGAGGAGTTGGCATGCCACAATAAAGTTCAAATGCAACTTATGGAAGGAAGAACTTTGTTGTCAGCAAAGCCTGTGTCCCAAGACTCATTTTAAAGAAGTATTTTTGAATCTAGTCAGCATTTTTAAAATAGCTTCCCTGGTCACATGTATTCCACCATATCTTGTTCTGTCTAAAGACAACTCTCAGGTCTTGAAATTTGGTTATTGGCAACTATTTGGTTAGTTAAGAAACAGTACAATAGAGGGTCACATTGCTTGAATATACTGCCAGCTTTGCAAAACTGATGCTAGCCTGATAGGTTTCTCCAGTTTCATCTGAATCTAGCTATCTGAACAAGAAATCTTAAAATCCTCTTTATTCAGGCGTATGAAATTATTACTATTAATACTAAATCGTTATTGTTGACAGTAATATTTAGTTCTTTGTAACCATGAACAAAATAATGCTGAGTTTTATAAGGTTTTTTTTTTCTAAGGCAGAAAACACTTGTCCAGCTTAAGTGTCTTTCTCAAAGACACTGTGAATGTTCCTCAATCTTAGCGTGAAAAGGAAAGATCATTTTCTGTCTAGTGGAGACAACACTTTCAACTCATATCACCAGCTTTGGAAGCTTCTTGGCTTCAGAGAATTGTCATAAGCTTATTAGAAATACAATTCCAGTTTCTGTAGTGCGCACATGTGTGAGCTACTCAAATCGCATGAGGCTTGTTGATTCTTGTCCTTTAAAATGAGGTGGTTATTGCAGAACTGCTGAATTCTGTACTTAGAGATGAAGGCATTATTCTACCACAAAAGAGATCACCCAGGGTCTGTCACAGCCCCTGGCCTTCCCTCTGCTGCAAAGGCTTTGCTTGTGTCTAGAAACAATTTTCATCAAATACACACATCTCTTAACTTGTATTTATATGTACATTTGTAACTTTATTATTTTGAGGTTTTATTTTTTTAACTTTTTTTTTTTATTATTTTCAATAAAAAGGCAAGATTCTCTATTGAAGAGTGTAATTTGACAGTGTAACATTACTTTTAATGGGAATACAAACATCAGCTGTTTTACATTCCAGGGTGGAATAATTTGACTTTAATAAGAAGATGGAGGATGGCTCTCAGCCTACTCTGAAGTATCAGTAATCTTTCAGCTCTTCTCCTAGACTTTGAATACACAAGATTCAGGACTTCATTTCCCTATCAGTGCTGCCTTTTAAAATTGTGGCAGCAGGGACGGTATGTGTAGACAGTGGAAGTATTTCCTTGCTCAGAATATGTTTCTTAGGGCTACCCATGTTGTGGAATGAAACTTTACAGTTGTTAGCATGTCTGTACCTTCATTTATCTCAGTTATTAGCCAAGTGTATCCAGCTATGTCGTCATAGGATTATGTGAATATAAAACGTTGAATTATTTTAGTGTCAATAATAAGAAAACTGTCTCCTGGAATGATTAGGTGTATGTCTTAACACCCTGACATGGGATCCTAAGGAAACCCTTCTAGTTTACTCACTAGATATATTTGAGGTTACAGCTGTATTTTATAGAATCATCATGCTGAAACAGTTTAAAGCAGTTATAGTAATGTCTTATTGATAAGTGCTTGTCTTATTAGAGAGATTTGTTGTCTAGTGGCAGCCCAAATGGAAAACCCCTATGCTGTCATTTCTCCTAAAATATCGTGCTTGCAGATGCTTAAAATGCTTTTCCATCCTGTACTCTACCATTACTGCAGTAGCCTGTTGCAATGGCTTTGTTGTTTTGAGAGGGATAAAGATGCAGCAAACACTTTGCCCTCTTAGTACTCCCTGTGCTTCTGCGCAAGAAATCAGAGACCTTCATTTCAGTACAGGATATAAATGTCAAGTATTCAGCACAAGAACAAAATGAAGCGAGGGGGTAGGAGTCAGACAGCAATGCCATGTTAGTATTTCTAACATAGCTATATTCAGTCCATTTACTTCAGGCACATTCTTTCTTTGAGAGGAAAACAAAATGCTTCCGATCACTTGACTTCTCCTGTGCTAGGCATTACCACAGGGCAGACAGTTAACTGGTCAAACCTCATGAAAACAGTGCACTGTGTTGGTGAGATAGGTGTTTGCCTTTTTGGCAGTGAACCCTGCAGTGCTGGGAAGTAGCAGCAGGATGTCTGAGTATGCTGTATCACATACTGTGTGCTGCTCGGGAGTGCTGTGGTTAGGCAGTGTACATGGCCCAGAGGGGAGTCTGTTGGGTGGCTGTGAATGCCGTGTGCCTGGAAGGACTCTGTGTCTGCAGTTTTCCAACCACTTCTAGCCTTTTCCTCTGAATACAAGAGCTTAGACACAGGTGGGAATGTGAATTGGCTTTCCTGAACTGTCAGACAGTGCTGTCTCACTGTTACAGATGGGCAGTGACAGGAATGCCTGTTAAGACCCTCTAATGCTGCTGCAGTCTCCTCCAGTGAGGAAAGGAGGTCACAGCATGCACAGGGCAGTGCTGCTGTGAGCTCAGCCTATCCACATGCTGTGGCTGAAGTCTGTTTCAAGTCTCATTAGTGAGGAATGCCCGCTGTAGTCTCTGTCTGAAGGTAGTGTGGTTTGGCCCTCCTGAGCCACAGTGAGAGTGCTGAATGCTGGTTTGCTGATGGTCCTCTTCACAGGATCCATGGATAACCATTTAATGCATGAAAATAGAGTTATTTTTGATGGAAGTTTTTCTGCTGTATTTCTTCCTGTCCCCTCTGTCATCCATGAATGCTGTTCTTTGACAATTTGATGGACTGCATTTGATGGACATCTTGCAGTGCTCTGATTTTGGTTCTAATTCCAGATGTAATTTTCTGTGCTTTCATTTTTCTCTTCTGAAGTAAGTGTGGCACTGCTCCTTCTGCTTTCACAGAACATTATGAAATCCCCCAGTGAAGTCCATTTTCTAAGGGATGTGGATGTGTTGTGTTGCTTCCTGTGGATGGATTCTGTAGGTAAAAAGTTTCCATGGAAACAATAAGTCCTTATGCTTTTACTGTTCCCACATAATCATGAAAGTTCTGTGCATACGGTACAGTTTGGATCAACCTATTTCTTTTGTGGAGACTTCATTTTTTTTTGCCATTTTAAGCTTTGTTTAAAATACAAATGTTAGTCAATTATCTCTTGTGCATGTGTTGAGTGTGGTTGAGAATTTGGACTACTTGTTTCACTGTCCATTTAAAATTTCTGAATATAAACATATAAGAACTAAAATCATAAATTTGAAAAAATTGGAAGACTTATAGTAGAGTTTAATGTCTTTTAATTGATTGTTTGGGAATTCTTTTTTATTTAGCAATACAGTCTTTCTGTGATTTATATGTTCATATCATATTACTGCTCTTCTGTATCTTTAGCAGATAGGTGGAAGGGCAGTTTAACATTTTCATAAGTTATTCATAAGTTATTTCAAGATTCTGGCTCTCTAATCAGGCTCACAGTCTATATTTCTGGTAATATACAACACTCAGTAGATAGAGAGACTGGTCATGATAGTGCTGTCAAACCAGACTTGCAAGCAGTTAAAAAGAATCACCTTTTAAAAAGATGGTGGGCTGAAAGATCATCATGCTGAATTGCCTGCTTCAAAACATTTCAAACTAAAGAAAAAGTCACACCATTCAGAATAGCTTTTGCATATTTTCACAGATTGTGTTATCAAGCTTTTTCTCTGCAATCTTAAATGCAAGACAGTGGCTTGTAAGAGAGATTTGGCATTCTTGCTCAATAATACAACTCTAAGAAAGTGCATTGGTTTTTTTTTACTTCCAGAGGTTTCATGGTTTCAGCATCTGCTACCAGCTAACCTGGACAGAAGATTTTGAGTTCATTTAAGATCTTAGTATAGAACTTTCTACTTTTGGATTGCTGCTGTCCAGGTGTTCTAGAAGAAACATGACAGAATCAGTTTTCTCTCTGAAGCTAATGTAAGCTTTATTGTCAAACAGCTAAACTTAAACAAATAGATTATGGCATCACTGGGAATAGCTACTCTGGTGCCACACTTTACAGTGCTGCTGTAACACAAGTGATTGACCTGTTCTTTAAAACTTAGAGGTTATCACTTTTGTGTCTGTTCTGAAAAAATGGTTAATCTCTCCAGCATTTTGCTAAACTCAATTTATCCTGCGTTAGAGGAACATTTAAACATCTGATGCTTGGGGTTTTGATTCATATTATGTTTTTTGCTAAAATGATTGCCCCAATTAATATAGAGGTCTCTGTATGGTGACTTAATGTACAGGTGAGTGCAGGTAAAGTGTGTCTGACTGGTGTTAAACTCAGCTCTTGACTGTGGCCTCTGTTCTGTTGTTCGTTTTTTCCTTTGGAAGTCTTACATTGACTTGATACCTTCTGGTGTGTAGAATCATATTCTATTTGCCATTCACTTTCTGGCAGAACAGTGTTTGGCACTGAGTAGAATCAGAAGGGTGGAATGTTTAAGATACAAATGCTGTACCTCTTCTGCTAGTGAAGTATTTCTCTGTTCAAAATAAAACAAGCAAATCCTGCTGATGTTCTAGCTCCTTTATCAAGTAATTCCTCAAAGTTGACCTAGCCTTGAAATCAAACATTTTGACTGCAAAATGGGTTTTATGTCTCCTTAAGTTACTGATAATGAAAATTTTGGTGACACTGAAAATAATAATGTAATATTATGTGTCACATAAGTTTAAGTGGCATTATAAGACATAATGGCGTGTCTGAGTTCTCACGTCTGAAGTGCAAATATCTATTCCCAATTTTAGGCTACTTCAGTTTAATGAGAGAAAAACTGAACGGTATTTCTTTGGTCTTTACTCTGTCTGAGTTGCTGCTAAAATATTTCATGGTGAACTACCACTTCAGATGTAATTTGTAGAAACAGATTCACTTACTGTCCTTCCCATGATGAAGAGGAAAAGAACAACTTTTATCACTATTTGTCTGTATGTTTTCTTTCATTATTTGCTCTGCGTGTTGGTCTGTGTGCTGGGGGCTTGTCATTTGTTAATTGTCCTGTCTTCTATGGTGTAGGTTGGCTGCTGAAGCTATGTTCAATATATTATTTGAATAATAAGCTGTTTTTTAAACAAGGATTTTTTTGGGTGGTGTGGTGTTTGGGGTGTGTTTGTGTGTTTTGGTTGATGGCTTTTTTTTTTCACATGATGGGCTTTGGCTGTTTTACATCATTGGTACCTTTGCTTTATCTAATGGGCTTGATTATTTCTGCTTATTGAGTACTGTATGTAGGAGTCGTTTTGGTTAAAAAATTGGTTCTATAAGGAGTATTAAATCTGTTCTATGACAGGGTTTCTCTGCCAGTGTAGTGATTGTTTTTCTGCCTCTTTCAGCAATTTGTAGGGTGGTGTTTTTCCTGGCAGTTCCAAAGGGGATTTTTTTATACCTTATGCAGCTACCTGTGATATAATTTATCTAAAATTGTAACAAATGGAGGCCATCAGATATGGGCTAAAAGCACCTTTAAGATAATCATGAAAAGTATTTACTTGTGACTGACAGAGAATCAAGTTTTGAAAAACTTGAACCTTGGGCAAAGACTTTCCCAAATTTACTCATTTTTTGATGAAATGATCTGTTTTTGGAAAATGTGGAGGAAGGGTGGAAGTTTCAGGGTAAAGAACAAATCTGTTTTATGCACAAAGCAACAGGGAACCTTTAGCAGGTGTCCTAATAAAGTCAGTTACATTTGGTATAGTGTTAGGGCCACAAAAAACAACATTATAAAACATTGGCCTTCACTTCTGCGCCTGAAAATACATGTCTGAATAGCAATTATTTGTCATGCATGTAAAATTGTGGATATAAAAACAGCAGAGTGTGCCATTAGGAAAATCAATTCTAAACACTTTGCGCACTGAGTAGATGCTCCATAAAATTTATCTTACACAAAAGGAAATAAATGCATGGGCCATAAAGAAGTGTGCAGCAGAACTGCTGACTGGAATTTTGAACTTTTTTTTTTCTGTGTAAGAACTAAAGGTGCAAAGGAAAAAAGCTATCAAAAAATCCCCACTTGGTAGAGCTGAGCAGCTGGTAGAAGGTGCCTCTTGACAATGCTAGCCACACTGATCCTGTTATTACTATGAATTTGTACAACTTTAATGACTGATGGAGAGCAGCAGCCTGCAACTGGAAGATGCCAGGTGTATGTGCCTGCAAGTCTCCAGAGCCTGATTCCTGCGTGCAGAAAGAAGTCTGGCGTGCGTCAGAGAATATAATAGTTCTCTGACTTAATTGCTTTTCCCCGGTGTAAAGGGCATCTGAAGCTATTTCTGTAATTACATTTAAACTTCTTTTGGGTTTTGTTTGTTTTAATAGGAAACTTTCTTGAAGAAAGACTGAAATATGCATGAAAGATGAAGTTGATAACTCATTAAATAATTAAAGATAGATTGAAAACTCCCATTTCAAACAGAAAAAAATATTGACGCTTGTGATCAAGCATTTAGAATATCTGTATTATTTTTACCCAGTGTATGTGGAATTGATGAGTGGGAAATTGTTTTCAAATATTTCTCAACATCAATAATTAGTCTTTGTGCATTCTCCTTAAGTATTGTCCATGACTCTATAAAGTCAATACCTCTCTTCCTACATGACATTTAGAAATGAAGCCTAATGACACCTATTGTGCTCATAGCCTTCAGATTTGGAGTAGCTGTTAAATGCAGAGTTGTATTACAGCATGAGGTCTTTGCAGAATTTTCGGTTAATACTAAATACCACTTAATCAGTGTCAGATATGTTTTAATTTGCACAACTTTAAATAAGAAATACATTAATTTAATTTAATAAAGAAACATAATATTGTAATATTTGATGGTCCAGTAGTTCTTACCTCTCAGTAATATATTTAAAATGCGGTGATGGCAAAATGTATTTAATCTGAGTGATTTTTGAAGTACATGTTATTGCATTTTGAGTTCCCCTGGGGTGCAAATTCAATTGTTACTTCTTAGTGGTATTATTGTGGATTTATGTGGCAAAGTTCTGCCTGTGAAATAGAACCCTCTAAAACAGGAAAAAAAGTGTTTTCCCAGGAGAATATAGGTTGGTACTTGTAAGAACAGGAGTGTAGCATGGCATAGAAGTATTTGATAAAAAATATAATCTAAATTGCAAACCAGAATGGTAGAGTAGGTTGACAGCAATTTCTGTAATAGGATTTCTGTGAAATTGGCAGGTACTGTAAGGATGCACACACTGACCGAGTCTTCTGCCCCTCTGGCCCAGTTGAGTGGCACTATAGGCTGGGGGCAGAGGGCAGTTCCTCCAAAGGGACTGTGTGCTCAGTCCTAGCTTGCAGCTGGCCTTTTTGAATGGCCAGCTGTTCCACACCAGACTCAGCCTTCTGCATGGTTTGTGGCACCCAGAGAGGGCTTCTCATTGTCAGGCACCTTGCTCCACTTTTTACTGGCTCCTGATGTGGGTGCTCAGATTAAGATGCCAATTTCTTCATTGTTGTATGGCCCCAAGATGATCTCTGATTTTTTTCCATGTGTCTGAGGGCAATTCTTGGTTGTTTCCTGGGTTACTATGACTCTCTGGCCTCTCACCATGAAAACATTAAAACAACATAAAGTTGTATGACTGCTTTATTTTCTTTCCTTGGACAGCCAGGAAACAAGATTGACCCTCTGACTTGGCAGAGTTTTGGGTCAGCCTTCCCCATGCCGTTTTCATGTGTTATCAGGGACAATTATATTTGTTTTTCAAATTGTCATCTAATTGGTAGCATACCTATGGTTCAGACGCTTTTTCATCTGAGTGATGCCTTCAAGTAAACTTTTCCCCATGACACAGTCATATACGTGTGTATATGCAAGTGTTTTTCAGGAAGTTTGGTAAGATAACAAATTGGCAATATTCATAGTTGTTCAACGCTTTTTGTTGCGGAGGTGTTTTTTCTTGCTAAAAGTATTGCTGAACTTTAACTCTTTGGCCCAAATGCTCTGTGCTGTCTGTCAGTTGAAAAGATTCTGAAGAGATGGTACAGTTACCTCCCTGAATAAAACTAGGAAATTTACTTGCTTTGATCATGTTAAAGGTTTAAAATGAAACATAATTGAAGTTCCTAGTCTTTGCTCACCTTTTGTTGATAGTATTGCTAAGTAAACCTGCTAAAACAATAACAAAAAAATTACTGCAATGAAAAAAAAAAGTTACTTGTTTCCCCTCTGAAAGTAAAAAAAAACCCCACTTTTCAGAATACCTCAAGAATACACTCTAAATATGGCTTAACTTTTAATTTTTTTTAGTTAGTTTCATTGTACAGTGGAAAAAAATTATTTCTAAAACAATTTATCATGTGATTTTTCTTGTTGTTTGAAGTTTCCTAAATAGGAAATAGACAAGATGAATTTACATAGTAAACAGCTCAAGATGTATTTTCTTTACTTTTTTTTTCAGTTCTTGCAACTCCTGACATTATTTGTCTTTTTGATTCTTTTGTCAGACATTCAAATTTGGTAGTTGTCTTTTTGCCATAATTTAACACTGAAGTAAGTTGTGTTTGACATATAGTGACTGACAGCTGTTAAGATAATACTATTGTTTAAATTGTTGCATGAGCTACAAACTGTTGAGTAATTTATGTGCTATCCCTTTACTTCCCTTCTATTTAATTGTAATAAGTCATGTACCAAAATTTGGTCTGTCTTTAAAAGTTCATCTCTTCAGTTCCTGGTTGAATTTCAGGGTATTGGCTTTTCTGATAATGCAGATCGTGCTGTTAAGTCAAAAGGGTGATATTTACCGTGTGAAGGATATATATTACTGGTTAATAAAGCAACACCCATCTACCTGTAATTGGTTTATGATCGATATTATTTGCATAGGTCCTGACATAGCTCTCTTGTTTGAATGCTCTTATACCCAATTTAGTTTCACAGCTTTTGTTTCTGCAATGAGGTCCTTCATGTTCTGTTTTTTTCTAATGATACAGCTATATGCTGGTTTCTAACACAGCGTAGTTTAATAATTTGTCTGACCAAATAACACAAGAACCATTATTTTCATTGCATTTTGAGGGTTGGTGCTTCAAACTTCCATCATCTGGGAGATATAAAAGATATTGACTAGCGTAATTTGTATCTGATTCCCCATCCTTTCTCTCCATTCTCCTGTTAGAAAAGGCTGTAGCAGAAGGCTAAAAGCCAGCTAACATTTGGTGTTATACACATTTTTTTTTCCTTAGTAAGATCAGATGAAGATATAGTAAATCAAGCCCATTAAAATTCCAAGTGTGCAGATCATTGCACAGGTTTTGTTTTTACTTCAACAGACACCCTGTTATTTTACACAAAAGTGTACAGTATTTTATATTCTTGGGTAGTCATTTGGAAATACTGTATGTGTTTTAAATTTGCTTCAGTATCACTAGCTGTCTTGCTCTACACAGTTTGTTACCCAAAGAGTTTCAACATCATCTGCTTCCAAAATGCAAAAGACCATGATGCCATTTAAGAGTAAACAATAAAAATATAGTTGGACAGGTAAACCAGCAAAATTTACAGCCCTAATAAACCGCAACACATTTGGGAGGCTAATACAGATTTTTATTGTCTTGCACTAGGAATGTAATACTGTAATCCTTACCGGAGTTCCTTGCCGTGAATCGGAATTGCAGTAAATGAAGACAGAATACAGTTTTGGTAGTTTTGAGTGCCTTTGAATATTATTTGTTAAATACAGAACTGATAGTCCTCTAGAAAGCTTTAAGTCTTTAAACTAGACTAATAAACTTTCTGCTCATCCTAGATCTCTGCACAAAGAGTATGGTTTCTGAGATCCCTTGAGTCCTTTTTCCATATATCCAGTAACAAATACGATAATGCTGATCCTACAGACATTTTCACTGTGTTCCTTTTTTCCTAATCACTTTTCATAACTACAGTGACACAAAGATAAATATAAGCAGGTCTTGCTCAGAAACATAGAGGAAGTGATTGAAGGATGAGGGAAAAAACAGTGCAGCAACAATAAATAAAATAGTTTAGAGAAAATGGATCTGTTACTGCAGGTCAGTTTTACAATTCTATATATCTTCATTTTAGAAAGATCTGTTATTTCTTCTTACATGTTAATGTGTATTTATATGATTACCATCCAAAGTCTTTATCCTAAGCAGAGGCTTAGTGAATTTGTTGCTTGTACCTGTTCTTTGTAAGGATTCTTATTTTCTATTAAAAATTCAAATGTTCTAACATGTCAAGGTGTAAGTCATTCAGTTATTTAGTTACTGTCTTAATTAAAAGGATTAAAACTATAAAGTTCACTGTCTGTTAAAATAATGTGTTTCAGGTGAGAAAAGTAATGGTTTCAAGTTCAAGAATATTGTGTTTCTTCACAAAAGGTTTAAGTCCTGTTGCATAATAATTGTTAAAAAAGGTTTATCATAATTAGCTCTTTTGAAAAATGGTGAATCCTAAAACAATTTACAAGATTCCTTTTTTTCCCCATACACATAAAGGAGTAAGTTTATTGATCAGTGTCTTTGGAAATCAATGGTAGCAAGAACTCCTTCATTCCCCTGCTGATCAACGGCATGATTTTAGTGAAGCAGATGAAGGGAATCTTCAGTAATTCCTGAAGTATCAGTGTAAGCAATCAGCAGAAATCAGGAAAAAAAAATCTCAATTTTTGTTGTTGCTGCTGTTTGAGTTTAAATAGTTTCATTTGAGTTCATAGTTTTAATACACTGTAATTTCTTTTCTCATTAATATACCATCTTCACTAAATACTAATTAAAACATAGAAATTGCTATGTAACGGTTACATTAAATATAGCAAGTGTGACAGATTTTTGTTAACAGCTTTGTTATTGTGCCTTGAGCATTCCTGCTTTTAAAGTGCACTTTTAGCCATGTTTTATCCTTCATGGGACTGTACTTCATTATATTCATTGTTGCTTCTAATGTACCCATGAAAGCAGCTCATTTTTTCTGCTCCAAATGAAGTGTATGGCTGTTTATGATGGTGTGAACATGGAGTCAGCATGGAATGAAGTAACTGAGAAGAAAAATGCTTGCCCAATCAATACAGATTGCAGCTTCTGTGGCCTCACCAAAGGTCCAGACTTGGAAAATCTGAAGTTTGGACCAGAGTTGACAGTTATTTTGCCACCTTATATCCAGGATATGATGTGCTCCCTAAATCTAGACCCAAGTTAAGGTAATATAATAACACAAAAATAGGAGGAGCAAAGAGGACCTGCAGTAGTGAAGATGAAAGGGTGTAATTTGAATGTGCATTTCTAAGTTTAGTCACTGTACCTAATTTTCAGGAACTGATGAGGGTTAAGCTCAGATGAGCCAAATATTTTGGTGCCAAAACATGTTTAAGTTCTGTGACAGGCATTTGGGTACTAAATCCCTTTCAAAATCTGAGGTTTTGGCATAGTGATAGTTATTTGGAGAGGCTTCTATTATTATGTAAAGGCATGACTTGTAGTTTTTAGAAAGAACACTGAATTCAACAGACAAGTTCTCCAAGCCTAACAATGCTCAAGATATACTTCTCTTCATGTTTGCTAGAATTTAACAACCAGAAAGTATGAACAGAGTGAATAACTAGGGAAAGTAATGCTTCAAAGGATTTTAAGTTCTCCATTTCTAGGTTACTCTGAAATACATTTGCCTCTTTGTTGAAGAAGTAGTATATTGAAAGGATTTTTTTGCAAGCAGGAAAACCAGGCAGAATCTGCTCTAATTGGTCTGTGGTAGTATATTTCCAAGAAACTAGATTAGATATAATTATCTTGGGAGGTTAGGCAACCCTCTTATCCCCATTAGTGTACTTACATAATGTATGTTTTAATACCATCTCACAGTAAGGCTACTGGTAAACCATAGGAGATATGCAGATTTCCACTGTTGCCTTTTCTTTCTCAAAGGCACAGAAGAGATACCCCTATTCCTGGAAATATGGTTTTCTTTCTTGTCCTCTTTTTGATATAGCTTATTATGGGGATTTTTGATTTTCCAACAAGCTACGCCTTGGGTGTGTGTTTGTTCTAAAGGAAAGAAAAAGGTGATTGTGAACAGCTGAGTGTTTCTCCATTCCTTGGAAGAAGGTTGTGCAGCTGATCATACCTGGTTGATTTGATGGTAGAAATCAGCAGTAGGAGGAGGAGATTCCTGATTTTATATGCTTTTTTTTTGCTAGTTAAAGGAAGGTGAGCTGCTGTGCAAAACCTGGTATGCCTGGGAGTGGGTTTGAGTATGTAAAGTTCCCTGCTAATTGTAAAATTTCTGTATAATGTTACCGTTGTAATGGTATAAATATTGTTACGTATGTAAACCTGTTAGTAAAAGAGCACATTAGGCTTTAGGATTCAAGAAGCCCCTCATTAAATCCTATGAGTACAGCTCCTACAAGTTGTTTTGAAAAGGAAAACATTTTCTCCATACCTCCATGCTTGGAGAAACACCGTCAGAAATTTGTGAACTTCTTGAAATATCTTCCAGTGGCTCAGTGAAAGATTTTTCTTCTATTTTTATTTCTCTGTGGTTGAACACTGTCAGTTTTAGTGATCTGACAAACATGAGGACTCTGCAAGTGCTGTTTCCCTTTGTTTCAACTTTCTTGCTAGGATATAACCTATTTAGAAGCTTCTGATTCTGTTTCAGGGTTTGGTGGTTGTTGTTGTTGTTTTTTTGTTGGTTTTTTTTTCTTTTTTTTTTACTTTTTTTGTCTTGGGTTTTGGTTTATTTTTCGTGTTTGAATCACGAATAAAATTTCTTGTATAAAACAAAAGTATAAGAACCACTATCCAACACTAAAAAAGAAAAAAAACATTCAGGTTTAGAAATTCTTTGTTTCTTGTATGTGTTTGAGACTGAATATTTTCCTGTAAGGTGTACACTTACTGATATAGCCAATGGCCAAAATAGTGATAAAGAGGCTGTTAGGATGAATCGTGTTGATCTGATGAGGGCTGACTAATAAAATCAGTTTTGATTTAGAAAGCAGCATCAACAATGTCCACAACAACAATAACAAAAATAAGCAAGCATTAACAAAAAAAGCTATGTTTTTTGTTGACATGTTTTGCTAATTCCACTCCACCTTTGGGTATCTATTTGAAAAGCAATTTTTGGACATGCAGCCTTCTGTGATGGGTACTTCCAGTAGGTGCTTACTCAGCTTAGAGAAGGTTTTCTCCCTTACTGAGCTCTGTGTGAGCTGAAGTTATTTTGAGCAGTTTGGATTGGCACAAGGTAAATTGTTAATATTAATGCCTTTACAACTTTAACATTTAAAACTTCATGGATCCTTCTGGGGAGAAGTGCTGAAATCCAAGATCTTGATTTTACCATAGTAATCTTGAGCTTTGCATTCACTACAGATTGTGTGTGCTTATTTAGGAAGCAGGCAAATTTTGGCAGAGTTGGACTGAACTTTTAAGACCATCTTGCTTTCTGAACTTCTCTGGTAGGTCATTGTATAGACATACTCTAGTTATAGCTACAGCTGTTCGTGGTACTAGAAATTACAGGAGAATTGTTTCATGCCCCTGATTTTACAAAAAGGGCTGTCCTCTTTAGATACATGGAACTGTATGAGAGTTAACCAAAGATTACATGAGTCAACAAAAATAATCCTCAAAGAAGATTGCGTATTTTTTCAGTTTGTCTAATTTCTGTCTAAGGTCTGTGGGACCTTTGGTTTGACAAACCTCTGGATTTTGCATTGAATTCCAAGTTGTGGCTTTATAAAAAAAGCACTTACTTTTTTTCAGACCAGATATCCAGATATTAGTGGATCAAGTTTTCTGTGTTTGGAGCTACAGCATTTAAGTTTCAGAATACAAAACTTTGTGTTTCTGTGTGTATGGTTGAAGCTCTCAGAAGACCTTCCAAATAAAACATTTGGTACACTGCTGCAAAGATTTTATGTGAACTTTTCTTCCCTTGGTTTTGGTATCTGCTTTGCTTTTAAAACGTATTTTTAAAAAATCAGAAGCAATATAGGATGTGATCTTAAGGAAATAAATCATTCACCAGTGCATCTGTTTTTTGAGGGTTTGGAGTTTTATAAAGGGCAGGATGGAGTTGTCAAATATGTTAAGCAATTTAAGTAGTACGTTTGGTAGTTTTCAGTAATGGTAAGATAATAAGAAAAGGCATAGAATCACAGAACGGCCTGGGTTGCAAGGGACATTAAAGATAATTTAGTTCCAACCCCCTGCCATGGGCAGGGACACCTTCTACTAGACCAGGCTGTTCAGAGCCCCATCCAACCTAGGCTTGAACATCTCCAGGGCTGGGGTAACCACAGCTACTCTGGGCAACCTGTGCCAGTGCTTCATCCTCACAGGAGAGAATTTCTTCCTAATACCTAATCTAAACCCACTCTTTTTCACCCCCCCTTGTCCTGTCACTGTAAATAATCTCTCTCCATCTCTTCTGTAGACCCCCTTCAGATACTGGAAGGCTGCAATTAGGTCAACCTGAAGCCTTCTTTTTGCCAGGCTGAAGAATCCCAATTCTTTTAGACTTTCACCATACGATTTCTGGTGGACAAGATTTTGAGAAGAGGGGGAAGATATTACATGAAAGGCTGCCATGATCTAAATAATTTTTTAATAACTTTTTTAAGAATTTATTTGCATCCATAGGTTTTGCTTTTTGTTTGAATGAATAAGCCATATAGCAGTTGTGATGGTGATAATTTTATCTGTATTTTTTGTCATCTTTAATTCCCCCACTGACTTTGATCACTGTGTGAAAGTAACATAGAATTATCCTGTTGTAAATAGAGAACATACAAAACAACCTACAGAAATCTGTGAAAATTTTACTCTAAATAGTTAAAGTATGATAGTACTTACACTTAAGTAAAACAGTTTACAGGACTTACTATGCCTCTCAGCCAATTGCTTAGCTTTTCCTATGAGGCCAGTATAGATAGGAACAACTTTACAGGTGCACAAGTCAGCTGCAAAGCTCACCTACAATAGTTCCTACATGTATAGGGGGTGATTGCATTGATAGGTTTTCCTGTCTGTACTTGACTTTGCCCTTACTTATTACCCATGATGCAGTCATCTATCACACAATCATTTATTGTTGTTTCACAAATCTCTCATTTCAGCCTCAAGTGGTGTTTAATTGGACCGAGTTTTACACTTACACCCGTACTACTTAATTTTTATTCATGTCTCATTACTTTTAATTGCACAGTAAAAACAGGACATGGTGCAAAGAAATAGATTGGATTCTGATTGTAGTGTGCAATTGATATTTCTTTATTCAATTCCAAACACTTTTATCTGTGGGGAAAAGAGTGGAATTGCAAAGATATGAAGAGAGAGCATTCTGCCATGTTCTGTGTATTTTTGGAAAAGACAAGAAATGATAGGAGTTTCTTTTCAAAGCCTAGGCTGATTTGTCAACATCTGCATTGGGAAAATTTATGTAGTATTCAACACGTCATAGAAAACACTGAAAAAGAAGTGCTGAACCTGCAGCACCATTTATATTGCCTCTAATCAGAAAAAAATTGCAGTATAACTGAACTTTCTGTTTATTTTGTGATATGTAACTAGCAACTTGCCATCTGAATGCTTTCAGTGGTGAACTGTCTCAAGGGGAGGAAGTACGAGATTTTTAAAAAGTCACTTTCACTATAGGATTGGCTTGCTGCTGTCAGCATGCCAAACTTGAAACCAGATTGAAAGTTGTGTGTTACAGATCATATTTTCAGCAATCTTCATCTATTGCTGAGAAAATGTGAAATAAATCCTGTGTAGAGAGTGATAGAGGAACACCATAGAAGGCATCTACTAAATTGAACACTAAGTGAAAAAGCACACACCTCTACACTTTCGGACAAGTTTTGTAGCTTCCCTCCTCGGTTTAATATTACTCCATCACTTAGAAAATGTTTGGTAACATTTTATGCGTCTGTAAATCCCTGAAGTACTAAAATGCATTTATAATTCTAGTATTTATAAAAATTTGCCTTACAGAACTGAGCATACTATTGCTAAATGTGCCCAAGAAACAGGGTTCTCTTTAGTCACGGCTGTTTTTTTCTTCACTGTGCACCAACAGAAATGTTGCATTTTTTTTCCCTTTGTCATTGTGCTGTGCCCACCCAGAAGACTTGGTTTCTTCCTTTCTAATATATATCTGCACATAGTCATGACTGTAAGGATGAACATAGGTTATATAAAAGGGAGAAATAGGTAAATAGATTTGACCATATATACTATTCCTGACCATTCCTCATTCTTTTACAGCTGGGCCTGTTGGCAAACTATTTATTTTCCAGGCCAGATTTCAACTTGTTCTTCATTTCTAATCTAAGTTTCTCCTCATCAAATATGTTCTTTCCTGCAGAATCTCACCCTCCCTCCACTGGATTTGAATTTATTAAAAAAATTACCTCAAGAAACTGTATTTTGTTACTTTAGGGGTTTAAAGCTTGAGTTAAAGAATTTCAAGAGAATGATGGGTAGGTATTGAGTATCAGCTCAAAAGCTACATGTTTCAAAAAAACCAACACTACCTTAAAAAAGAGAGACATTTACAATTAAATGCTCTCTGAATCGCAGCTTTAGCTAATAATTTTGTTATGATACTGTCTGAATTATCCCACAAGAGGTGTTATATTTTAGGTTGTTTGTTGATTTCTGATCTTTTGTGTTTCAGGGATTTTGTATCAGCAATAGTGTGGCCAGCAGGACCAGGGCAGTAATCATCCCCCTGTACTCAGCACTGGTGAGGCTGCACCTCAAATCCTGTGTTCAGTTTTGGGCTCTTCACTACAGGAAAGACACTGAGGTGTTGGAGTGTCTCCAGAGAAGGGCAATGGAGCTGGAGGGTCTGGAGCACAGATCTTAGGAGGACCAACTGAGGGAGCTGGGGTTTAGTCTGGAGAAAAGGAGGCTCAGGGGGAAGCCTGCAAAGAAGCTGTACTGAGCTGAGGATTGGTTTCTTCTCTTAAGTAGTGCATGACAGATACAGTGGAAATTGCCTCAAGTTGCTCCAGGGGAGGTTTAGATTGGATATTAGGAAAAACTTATTTACTGAAAGGCTAATCAAACACTGGAACAGGCTGCCCAACAAAGGGGTTGATTCACCATCCTTGCAGGTATTTAAAGGATGGACATGTAGATGTGGTGCTTGGGGACGTGATTTAGTGGTGGACTTGGCAGTGCTGGGTAAATGGTTGGACTTGATGATCTCAGAGGGTTTTCCGACCTAAATGATTCTATGTTTCTGTGACTGTCAAGCAACATCACAACATCTAAGACTGATGATTCTTCTAATATTTAGAATGCTATGCCTTCTGTGGTGTATTTGCTTCCAGTCCTTTTATAAAGAGAGATTTACTGTGCATCAGGCAAACTGGACTTGCTGAGTCTTGTGGTTATAGCAGATAGAATATCAATTTTTTTTGCTCAGAAGTTTGATCAGGCAAGAAGTTTAGTGTCCCCTTGTGGTACAAGTTCCTTCAAATTCTTAAATGTACATTACATAAATGCAAATATTTATTTTGTTAAAATTCATGGTTCTTCAAATATCATTGAAACGAGGCTGTGAGCTCTCGATTGCCATTATGGTAGAGAGGCCAAGTGACTTTTAAAAATCAGCACTATCTACTTTTGATGTTTGAAATAAAGAAGATGTGTCAAATGAGAGGCTATCAGGTTGACTTGATTCATGGCTAAAACACTAGTAAAAATGCCAATTCACACAAAATTATGAATGTAATAGTTTCCCCCTAAAAAATTCAGTGATTGAAAATATTTTTCTTAAATGAGCTGAAGTTGAGTGTAAAGACAGGAGAAGGTACATTTATATGGGCGTATTAGTCTACTTAAAGTGATGTTCTCCAAAGATTATAATATTATAGTATTATTTGAGCACTACCAAAAAAAAAAATTAAAACCATGAATGTATTGTCTTGGAAACTAGTGTTTCTTTGAGGCTTTTGTGGGATTTTTTTTTATTTCAGTACAGAACACTTAACTTTCTTAGAAATTACTGGATTTGGTTTGTCTTTAAAAGTTATTGATGCTAGAGACTATTCAGATTTGTTATTGGCTTAGTTTCTCCTGCTGAACTGAGAAATATCTTCATGAACTTTACTGTGGGGATTTTTTCCTTTCTTTTTTATAATTTCTGGAGCAGATGTTTGTCTTCTGTGTGAGACATAAATTGTAGGATGTGGTATAGGTGATGAAATTTACACTTTTTATTGCCTTCAAAAGCTGCTGTAAAATCGCCAGCTGTGTTCCCATGGGTTTAGTCAAATTCATTCAGTCAAATGTCCTACTCATGCAATCCTTGAAATTCAGGGAATGACAGATTTCATGGAGTCAGTTCTTGAAACAAATAATTTATTTTTGCTTAATTAGGTGAAATATAATCTTTAAATATGAGATTTCTATTGTTTCCAAACTCTTAGAAGTCCTTAAATAATTAAGCCCATATGTTCCTTACTCTCTGCAAAACTGTTCAGAGAGAACAAAGCCAGTTAAAAATTCAGGGGTCTAGTGCAACTAGATAGCTGAGGAAGATACATCATGTTAAGGGCTGTCACCAAGTTTTCTGCCTAAAATTAGAGATTAACAGGATTTGAAAACCACAAAGCTTAAAATTTTTACTGGTGAATGAAGGATTTCTGACAACTTCGGTCAGATCTTTTAAGGACACATTGTATCATTGGCAAGGGCAAAGCTGTTGGCACATAAAACTCCCGGCCTATCAGCCCCCTTAAGATCTGTGAATTATGTATAGCACTGCTTTAGCCTCTGGTTATGGTAGGATTGGAAAGATATGAATGTTATTTTGAGGCAGGTTTTATTCTCCTTACTTGTAAAATAAAATACCATGTGTTGCAGAGGTGAAAAACAAAGCCACATATCTATGAAAGACCTCACAAATTAAGTTTATGGATGTCACAAGTTTAAAATGAGTGCTTAACATTAATGAAAAAGTCGTAAAAGAATAAATGTCAGTATATTTTTTTCCAGTAAAAGAGCCAAAGAAGGAGAATACTTCAGGGAGGAAATTTTCCTTCCTAATTCTCATTCCATCCAGTCCAAGTAAAGGTTGCTCATTGCATAAATCCTGAAGTAGTAATTATTAGGAGCATTTTCCCTTAAGAGGTGTATAGGAATGGAAACAGGTAGGCACCTTTATTTCACAAGAATCAGAACAATAAGAGAAGTTTTATTCTGAGCTGTCACCTAAATGATTTCTGTGAGGTTTTAAAACTAATGTATGCTAACTTGGCAGGAAGCAATTAGTTTTTCATTGGAATAAAACCAAGGAATATACAGGAATGCCTGGGCATCCTTTCACAAAACCTTCTGGTGCCTCATGTTTTAGATTTGTTTTGCTCAGGTGCAGTGTGGTCCCAGATGTCTTCATGTGTTCTTGGCTGTGGCTTTCCTAACATGCCTTCACAGGCTGTGGCTCCTGAGAAGGGCAGTGCTCCTGTGGCTTTTCAGAAGTCAGATTGTACGTGGTGTTAGTTACTATCCATTTCACACCTAAACTGCTTCCAGGCCTTGAACCAACATCTGCAGTCCTATCATACGTCAGCAAAGTATGTGTTTTGAGCCAAGCTGTCTGTGTCACCAACTCCATGACTGCGTCAGAGGCACAAGTAATTTGTAACCTGTATGGTGAGGGACCTGTGGGTAAAGGAGAGATTTCTGAGTGTTAATTACCATACTAAAACCTGTGAGGAAATCAAAATTCATCTTTTGAAGAAGGACCTGAACAGTATAGTAAGCATGATTTCGTGTAATGGGTTTTTTTCTGCTTTCTGTGAAGTGATTATTTTCCACTTTGAGTATGAAGGAATGCAAGGAAAAGCAGTATGTGATGCTATCAATGAAGTTACAGTGCATGTATAATAATCTGTTATGAATTTGATGTTTTTCTCTACTTATTATTTGCTTTGTCAGCTTCAGCAGCTTTCCTCAAGCAAGAATTCCTAATGTTTAAAATAGAAAAACCCTAGTGTAAAACCTTGAACACCTCTTCACAACAGAAATAGCTCATATATTCCTGTTCCGGCCTACTGTTGCTCAACTGACACACATTTTTGTATAATGCCTGTGATTACTTACTTAAATATCTTTTTCAGGAAGGTATGACCTTAAGTTCTTTGAGAGTCCAGGTAAATAGTAATTTCTGTTCTTTGTTCATTAGACTGTTGACTATCCACCAAGAACTGTAAGGTGTCAAAGAAGCAGGATTTACCTTATTAGTATTCTACCTGTAGTTTCCTATTACCTTACGGTTATCTGTTTCATTTTAGACTTAGCTCATTCTGAAGGTGCCTGGCTTAATTATTTTGAAGACCATTAATGCTGTTTTTTCTAAAGGTAGTGACAGTACGAATTGCTTAGACAACCGTCATTTTTGTGTGAAGCCAAAGAGTCAAGGCCAGATTTCTTCTCTATGTGAGTTCTAACTGATCAAAACCCTATGATGCAATAGGCCAGAATAACTTAAAATTTACTTGTAGCTTTTGTTCTTTGTAAATATAGGTATGCCTCACTATTAGCAAGCAGTACTGTCAAGCAAAACTATTTCAAATGTTCAAAATGAAACCAATCTTTTGTTAACCTGAGATTCCCCATTATAAAATAAGTAGTAAGTGGAGTTTATTGATATGTTAATATCAATAAGCTTGTAAAAAAACTAGATTTTCCAACATAAATATTTAGATACACTCTATTTTCAGATTTGTGTATGTCTGAAATTTAGATCTGTGACAAAAATAGATCTGTGATGACTCATTATGCAGTTTTTTATCATAATTATTTTGTTAGAATTATGTAGTTTAGCTATTCTTGATACAAAATTCAAGAAGTGTTTGGACAATACTCTCAGGCACATGCTGGGACTTGGGGATGTTGCTGTGCAGGGCTGGGAGTTGGACTCAGTGATCTTTGTGGGTCCCTTCCAACTCAGCATATTCTGTGATTCTGTGATATAATTGGTGCAAAATCTACTGGACAGGTTCTTAGTGATAACAATGTATGACTGCTGTAAGTAGCTCAGAAATGTCTAAAAGATCCTAATAGATTTCTCTCCAAGAGCTATTGTTTTTAGCTAAACAGTCACAAACTAGAAGAATGGAGAAATGGCAAAAAAAGTCAGTGGGGCACAGTTGCTGGGAATAAGGATCCAGTATGTTGCTTGTCATCTACCAGGGAGTCATGGTTTGGCTTTACCAATCTCTGAATATGATAAGTGTACATTGTAGTACTCCAGCATGGGAGCACTTCAGTGGCAAATAAAGAAAGAATGTGTAATTTTCACACTTTTGATACCATGCTTCTTCATAGCTGTGCTGAGCTTATGTGAAGCAAAACATGTTTTAGTTCCCAGTATTGTTTCTGTTCTAGGACTTCTTTGATACTCTTGAAAATTGAGGGACTGTAGGGTTCTTTCTGTAAAACTGTATGGAAATCCTTCCATAGTAAAGCTTCTGCTCTGCCGAAAACCAATTTTGAGCTGGCACTTCCATTCTATTTTGCAGTCATGGGAAAACGACTTCCCTTTTACTTGCTGGGAAAAAAAAACATTGCGATGAAATTTTACATGGATGATAATAGAAAGATGTATTTCTTTCTGTCTTATGATGGAACTTATATTTAATTGTTATTTTTAAAGAGAAGCAAAAAACCCCAAAAAACTATATGATTTACTTGATTTTCTGATCTTAGACATCAGCTGGAGGTATATTTTTTCTTACAGTGCAGGAAACGTAAGGCATGAAAAATGCGTAATATTTGTATTAACAACAACTGTTAATTCTTTATGCAAACTAGAGTCCCATGGGTTGTCAGTAAAGACTTAAGTAAATACTTGTGCAGGGAATCAATATATTTTGTGTCTGAAAATAGCCTGCCCCATCCTGACCATGCCATATCATAGTGCTTTGTGTTGGCACAGGGAAATGGATTGTCATTGTAAACATGCCAGTGCATCTCCTCTGATGGTCTGGATTCTGATGCTTCAAAATGTGACATAGCTTCAGCATGGACATGAGATTAACAAGACTGTCCTTCACCTATTGCATGTTGGGCTGTAAGATTCCTGAGGTGCATTGCTTTATTGCATGCTCAGTGCATGTTTCATTTTTCCAGTTTTCACATCACAGATGAGAGTGTCTGACCCCACTGTTTGAGTATCTTGTTTGCACTTTGCTATTTATCTTTTTCTTCTTCCCACTGCCTTCTACCCAGTTATCAGGGGCCTGATCTGGATTTGCTATATCCCAGATATTGCCTAAGCTGAGAGGGAGGTTGGGCTCTTCCTTTTGTGCTTGGAGTCTCTTAAAATGAGTACTTCAGTAGCAACAACAATAGTCTGTATGCAATAATTTTCACCAGTACATTTCTTTTCCCCTTAAGAACTTCTTGAAATGCTCCCTGGTTTTGTGGGTGGGTGACCTGAGGTTAAATATAGTTTTTACTTTCAAAGCTAGTTTTTTTCTGCTTAACTTTCTAATTAAGTGTCGAAGTAGAATATAGGCCAACTACCTACATGTGCCTTTGCATTCATCTCTGTTTTCCATTATTTTGTGTTTCCTGGAGCATGCTTACTTTCTGTGGAGCTATATATTGAAAAACAGTCCTTAATGAAATCTTATCCATTGAGCTAGTGCTTGCTAAGTGTGTGTTCTCAATCCACTCATGCATTTGAGGAAGAGAATGGAATGGCTTTGGGAACTGCAGCTAGCTTGTTGAGCCTTGTAGCATGGCATCTATTTCAAAATTGTTAACAAGTCCTGTGATAATGTAGTGAAAACTATTTGTTCAAGTTGTAACATTTTGTAGATGTGGTTTTCTAAATGCTTATTTAATTTTATAAGTGTGTTGGTTCTACTGTCTTGCCAGAATTTTATTGGTGATGTTTTTATTTATTAACTCTTTCAAAAATATTTTTTAGTTTATTTACTTTCTGAAGATAATTAAAAAGCAAGCACTAGAATGGATAGTTACTTGCTTGTTTACTTCAAATGAGAAAGATACATGTAGAAACACTGTGATTAGAGATGTACATATATATGAAAAGAAATGTTATAACAGAGAGCTAAGTGTCAAAATGATACACACTTTAATAGAACCTTAAAGAAATAAAAATGTCTGACTTCAGTGTAAAACACATAAATGTCTAAATGAATAAAATTTGCACTTTAAGGAACTGAGAAGCCAAAGAAAGAAGGTATAGCCTATGTAGCAGCTCAAGAAACTATTTTGTATTGGAGAAATGCTATATATTATAGTGATTTAAATAAAAAGTGTGCACTGATTAGTGCTGAAGGCAGAAGAAGCCAGAGTTGGTAAACGCAAAAAGGGAGAATAATAGTGCATTGGAAAAAAAAAAAGCTGAAGAAACAGCCAGCTGGGGCAAGTACTTATGCACAAGACAGATTCTGTGTCAGTGAACTACATCTGGGCCACGGAAGGCTTTGATTCCAGGTCTTGTTGATTTATAAACATGGTTACCCTTGAAGAGGAAACATGGTTACCCTTGAGGAGGCTGGGACCATTTAGTACAGGTCAGAGGCTCCCAGAATGCTTTGGGTTGGAAGGAACCTTAAAGATCACCTACTTCCAGCCTCCCTGCCACAGGCAGGAAATCTCCCTCTGAACCAGATTACTCAGAGCCTCATCCAAGCTGGCCTTCAACACTCCCAGGGACAGGACATCACAACCTCTCTGGACATCCGGTTCCAGTGCCTCACCATCCCCACAGCAGAGATTTTTTTTCTAATATCTAATCTAAACCCACCCTCCTTCAGCTTAAGGCCATTACCCTTTGTCATATCAGTGCATGGTCTTTTAAGAAGTTCATCCGCAGCTCTCTTGTAGGCTCCCATTAGGTACTGGAAGATTGCTCCAAAATCTCCTTTGGAGCTTCTCCAGGCTGAACAGCCCCAACTCTCTGAGCCTGTCTTCATAGGAGAGGTGCTCCAGCCCTGTGATCAATTTGGCTTGGCTAAGGTGCACATTTTTCCTGTGTGAACTGGATGCAGCCCTCCAGGTGGGTCTCACAAGGGCAGAGCAGAGGGGCAGGATCCCCTCCCTTGGCCTGCTGGCCATGCTGATCTGGATGCAGCCCAGGATGTGGTTGCTTTCTGGGTCCCCAGTGCATTTTACCAGGTTGTGTTGAGCTTTTTGTCCACCAGCATTCCCAAGTCCTTTTCTCTAGGGCTTCTCTCAATCCAGTCTCTGCCCAGCCTGTGTTTTTCCTTGGGATTGTCCCAACACAGGTGCAGGACCTTGCACTTGGCCTTGTTGAACATGATTTACACAGGTTTACACAGGCCCACCTCAAGCCTGACAAGATCCCATGGATGGCATCTCTTCCCTCCAGTTTGTTGACGAAACTACACGCTTTGCTGGTGTTGGGTTGCCCTCAATCCCAGTGTCCATGTCTGGACTATGTGGTGCAATTGCATTGTCATCAGTGGTGTAAGATACCTTAGGAAAGCTAAGGCTTGTCTCTGTTAAACCCCAGCTGTAGAAGGGAGAAATAATTGAAAGCTGCCATGAGGGCAAGGCTTAAGGCTTAGCCAGCACAGCAGATAACAGGTTTTGGAACAGGGCCTTTGTATGGGACTGCATGAAGGGGTGTTGCACAGCTGTACCAGACCATGTTGCACACCTGCATGGGCATCTCTGTGCCATGCTGTACTGCATACTCTTGTCTCAGTTTCAGCACCAGGGTTCACTATAGCCTAGTAGAAAGCAGTACAAGTGGTAGCAAAGTCAGAGCAGGGTTGTCAGAGGCAGAGATCAAGCCTTCAGGATGAGACTCAGCTGCCTGAGCTGCTGCACTACAGCCACCAGAGAGTTAGAAATCTTTGTGTTCACCCAGTCACTAAAGGGAGTCAGGGAGCAATGCTGTGCCATCAAGCACTGTGTTTGTTTTCTGCTGTACACTCAAGATTTCAGATTTTTAACTTTATATTTTGTCTGTATCCTTGCCAATGTCATGTTCCTTCAGGGTTCTTTGGAAAGACTTGCAAGAGGGTGGATACTTATAGTGTGCTTAGTGTTATTTTTAAATAGAAGAGAGAAACTGAGGCTGTGTCTAGTTTTAAATTTTAATTAGCAAACACAACAAATACTACTTTTTAATTTTTTAAAAATGCTTTGTGAGGAATGGCATATTATAACTTGACATGCATATGATCTGTGTGAATCTTAGCTTGCTGATAGCTGTACGAGTTGGGGTTTTAACTTAGTGTACTGGATTGCTTTCATCTCACAAAGAAGCAAACCCCAATTTTCTCTGTGGAAAATAATAAGTAAACAATTATGGTCTGGCATTGTAATCAATTAGGTTCAGGCTTAATTTGAAACTATTGGAAGACGCTTTTAAGAATTCCACTAATTTAAGTTTAGAGGGCCATTCTGAAATTCATCCAGTCGTCTTGCACCTCTCTGGATTTATTATATTCAGCAAAACTTTTCTGTTTATTTCCCAACTACAAGCATAAAAACTAGAAGAACTTCATAATCCTTCAACTTTTTTTTCCCTACTCAATTTCTCCAAGTTATTTTTTGACAAGAATAATTACTTATAATAATTATGCCACCATTATTATTGTCTAATGAGAACCCCATTTTAAAAAAAACATTATTTCAGCTATTTGAGTCATACTTTTGTTCCCATTCACTTCTAAGTCCTAGTTTTGTATTGTTTTCTGGAAATTTTTGTCAAAAATTATCAAAGTAATATTATTCAAATGCTTATTCACATAATTATTAGCTTTTAGGTTAACATAATCTTTACTTATGTAAGGGACTAGCTATTTAAGCTGTTACCAGTAACTGCAGCATTAGGCCAGTAGGGCAGTGATTATTTATAACTTAAATCCGTTTATCCTGAAAAACCCTGAATAGGCCATCTGTCATGGTTTTCTACTAGGAGAGGTCAGATCGTAAGTCAGATCATAAGTTATGGTCACAATTTCCACTCGAAGGGGGTGGTATGAAAAAGAGGTACTTGCAATAGTGTATTTCAGATAGTTTACTGGGGAACAGCTATTTAATTAGCTTATTTAATCTTTATTAAAAAGGATTCCAATCTTCTCCTTTGATAAATCTGTCACAAGTTTTCATTACACATTTGGCTCTCCTGTCAACTCACTAGGTGGTATACCCTTGATGACAACAAAAATCTTCTTCAAAATATTTAGCAGTATTTTCTTTGTTATAATGCATACAACTTAACTTCAGTAAGTGTTCTAAATACCTTCCAACAGAATATCAAATTTCACCTTCTAAATAATTTGAATTCAGGTCTTTAGTTTTTAGAAGAAAATAGCTGCACCTCAGTTTCCAGGGGTGACCCTGAATTTTCTACCAATTAGTACTCAATTATATTTAGTATTATTAATATTTAATGATATTGATTGGTCACAGAATATGCACAGATTTGTATTGGTGGATATAGCTACAATTCTCACTAATCACTGAATGGTTGGGGTTGGAAGGGACCTTAAAGATCTTCTAGACCCAACCCAGGTGCTGTGGGCAGGGATATTTTCTATTAGACCAGATTTCTCAGAGCCCCATCCAACCTGGCCTTGAACACTTCCAGGGATTGGGCATCTGCAGTTTATCTGGGAAACCTGTTCCAGTGCCTCATGACCCTCACAGTAAAGAATTCCTCTTAATGTCCAATTTAACCCTACTCTTGTTGTGTATGAAGCTATTCCCTCTTATCCTGTAACTACATGTACTTGTTAAAAAGCCCTCTCCGTTTTTCTTGTAGGCTCCCTTCAGCTACTGGAGGGCTGCAATTAGGTCACCCTAACCAGGAGTAAATGTCTTGCAAACACTGGTTATTAAAAATAAGCATTAGCTACTTGCACCCAATTCAACAGTTATCTTTTATACAATTATATACTAGAATATGAGGGCAAATAACTAATGCTAATGATGGCTACTCACCCTAAAAGAGATTCTGAAAACTATCTGAAGTGTGGTAAGACAAATTGAAGAGACCAGCAAAGATAAAGTAGCAGTGAGTGGCCTGTCCTGCCCTGGAGTTGTTACATATTGTGTTACAAAGTGCAATGATATCAAAGCAAGAGGATAAGCCCTTCCTTCCAGCAGTGATTACCACAGTCTACTGTGGGTTCTGTATGACTGACCTCTCACAGGAGCAGTATCTGAATTGCTCACAAGCAAGAGCTTTCTATGTTTAGGGTTGTCAGCAGAAGATGGTTTATGACTGCCCAGAACTTGGTATTTGACAGAAAAACTTGTGTTAAAAATTCTTCTCAGACAAAGGGGAGATACTTCTTCTGTGGGACCAAGCAAAGTCTTAAGCACATTTTGGTGTGTATACTTCTGGTATTTCAATGAAATCTGATTTTCTCTTTGTTCTTAAAAGTTAACTTAAATTCAGTGTTGGTTATCTATCCTTTCATACAGTGGTGTTTAATGGTTAAATTACAGTTTTTGGGTATTTAACCTTTATTGGGCTTTAAAAAAAAAATTATTTCTGTCTTTGTTTTATTGTATTTCAGTAGTGCTCTCTGCCTGATTCAAAGTGGATTTGATTTTACAGCATAAATATACCTGTCTTCTTCTGTAAATAAACCATATAAGAATGGGAAGAAACATTAAGAAATAACTTTCAGTTTTGTATGGGCAGAACAAAATCCATTAAAGATTTACTGTAACTTCCTATGCCCTGTACATTTGGATAATTGCATGCAGAACTTCATGAGGTAGTTAATGCTTTAGCTTTGTGGATTTTTGCATTTGAACATTTTCTGCTATTTCTGCATCTTTCCTGAAAAGTTGTCATCTTCCAAGTGCTGGGTATGGTTTATCAGGTGCATTTACCAGTCATGTCTTTACTGTTGATTGAAGCTTTGATTTAAGCTGCTTGGCAGTCATGTACAGTTAAATATATGCAAACTCACAAAGCAAAAATTTACTTTGTTCTTGTTCTCAACTCCATGTTTGTATCAAGGCTGTTGTCCTTTCTGCTTGGGAGTCTGATGCATCTGGAATTTACATGGAGGGGTCCTGAGGCGGGGGTTAAGCACCCTTTCATTGCTCACCTTCAGCAGTAGCGCATACAGTTGCCTTGTTTTTTGAAGGTCTGAGGAAAATTCAACAGAGATGTTTATCCTTGGATGAGCAAAGCATTCACTTGAAGAGTAGCTGTGATATTAACAGCGAGAACCTTTTAGAGAGCAAAGTCATATTTGAGGAAGGAAAAGAGGTTGCTTATAAAAATAGTTCGAAAACTGCATCAGCGAATACAGACATTTATACAGTATTTAAACGTATAAAAGTTGGGGTTTTTTAACCATTAAATCAGTTGCCATAAATATACATTTCTCAACGTTTTATTCCTGAAGTCTTCAAAACTGCAAAATGGTATAATTACAATGCTAAAAATTCACCATGGGGAAAAATCTCTGTTGGTGTTTTTCTAAAGAGCCTTGAATGATTTAAAATTGCTTTTTGCTTTACATAAGAGATACTCTTTCTTGTGAAAAAAACAAATATGACTATGAAGGCAAACATACCCACAAATTTTAAGTCATTAGTAGCCCAAAAGACTATTTTCTTTGTAGACTTTTAGAGCTTTCTTGTCATGCTTTGGGCATAGTAGTTACAGAGTGGTTAAACAAAGCAATATTAGGTGCAATAATTTTTGTACCAGTCATCTTGAATTTATTTATTTTCAGTGTTTGAATTGTTTGAATTAATAAGTGAAATTTGCATCCTTATTTGCAACAAAAAAGAATCAAAGTCTTAAAAGAACTAAGGACAACTTAAAATACATATTAGCAGTAAAAGAGAAAAGGAAAAATCAACAAAGGCTGGATTTAGTTGGAAATAATTATATGGTTAATTATGGTACAGGACCATCAATGTAATTTCTGAAAATTGATTAGATAATATAGGTATTAATTTAAGGATATGCCATAGTTGACCGTTGGCAAACTTAAACAAACTATAAGTTCTAGAAGACTTGGTTATAATATAATGTCTAATACTCTAGAGAGGGGTGCTGATTCTGTGAGGATGTTTTGAAAGAGCTGCGTAGCTAAGTTAAATGACAGCTCTATTTTTTCTTTACAGGTAGGGAAATGCATTTAGATGTGCATAATTTGGTTTACTCTTCCAGTAGTGCCCTAGAAGCACTTCTGAAATCAGTCATTAATAAACATGACATGTTGGAATTCAGTGTCTTAAATACACTTAATGCCAAGGTGTTTGATTGTGTATATCCAGTAGCTATACAAGAAAGCTGGTACCATTATAGTCTTGATTGGTGTCATTATTCTAGTTGTCAGCATAATAATTTTTGGGCATATGTGCTTGCTTTCTGTTGGTCTCTGCATTGTTTTTAATGAGGCTAGGACATTAGGTATTTTATTAGGTATTATACAGGTACTTTAGTTGGTTGCTGCAGGTATCAGTCAGGAAGACTTCTCTAGCTTGATGGCCTTTCATGATATTTTAATTCAAGGCTAGACTAAAAAAATTAGTCCTCTATTTGGAGGGGCAGAAAGTACTCAGCACTTCCGATGATATAAAATTTTACAGGTAATTATCACATTTTTATATGGAAAGTAACTTTTTTTCCCCCGACTTGAAAGAACCAGTAGTGAACCACCATAGCAGTAAGATATTACTGTACTTTTACAGCTGTTGACAACAATCACAAATATTCTAATATGAATTTATTTATTAATATAGAAGTAATTTTAAAACTTGAGATTGGGTTTCTTACTTGTAGAACATATTAGTGTCATCATGTTATTATGCTGTGGCTACGCTGAATTGTCCTTGTGAAACACAGCGGGCTGGCTAAGAAAAGCCAGTGGCTTACTTGTGACACAGAAAATAGCAGAAGCAGTCAGAGATTTCTACTGCATCCAGCCCATCAATTCGTGGTTTTATTCAAATTAGATTAATCGATTAGAAGTCACAGCTTGGTAAGACTCAGAGAAGAGATACATAATGAATAACAGTGACTGTATTTATCTTAGCAGAGCCCAGCATTGAAGGCTATTTGTATTTCAGTACTCCTGTAGCTCTGCTCCTGGAATATTTTGATGGTCTGCCAAATCGTGCAGCTGGACAAATACCATCACTTTGATTGCTGTTGGGAATCTCTGAACACAGAGAAAAAAACTTTGCTTAGATAAAGAACAGTATGTTTTGTGTTCAATTTCCTGCTGTTCTGTGATAGCAGTTAGATTCTGATAAGGTCTGAAAAAGCATAGCCTTTGTTACCTGAATCTGGTTATGCTCCTGAATTAAGCATATCAATTCTTTTCTCTTGCTAGATTTCTGAATTTCTTTAAGAGATATTATGTTTTTGCTTCTTACAACTGGCTAATTTTTAGTACATCATCAGTAACCCCCTAACCCCCTTTATTTTTTTTGGCATTGATATTATACAAGATGAACAATAATTGTGTGTCCTTTGCTTGGCTAAATTATAAGTAAAAATTTTCTCACCTTAAAAAATATGAATAAAGTAATTCTTCCATTTTTTAACAAATCTAAAGATAATGAATTAAGATTGTTTTCAGGAAATTTATTTGTGGTGGTTCTTCAGGTGTATGAGTAAGAGCAAAGTCTTTTAGTTATGATCTGGACAGTGGCAGTCATTTTGATTGCTCAGGGCAAAAAAAGAAGAAGAATTGCAAATCTTCCAAAGGATTCTGCGCACCAAAAAGACCAGAATAGGACTGTACCTATATTCAGATGATTTCTTGTCTTCACAGGTACAGGCACTATAGAAAGGATTGATTGATCACTTACTGAGTATGATTCTGTATCTCACGTTAAGATTTCAAGAGAACAAAAAATTATAAAAATCAGTTAATCTTTTATCTCTCTCACCTAACCACCTTCAGTGCAATAAGGCTAAGGCTAATTTCCACTTATTCCTGTCAGTTCCATGAGGTTTCGTGGGGAGTAGAGCTTTGTGCATTTCATAGTTTGGAAACTATATATTAATGGTTAAGTGTGAAAATGGTAAAGCTGTCATTTTTCCAGAAGGTAGTTTGTCTGACTCAGAACCTGGAAAGATGAAATCTGCTGTAAATATAAGCATAATTTGTGTTCTGCGTGGAGATATATTGCAGAAAAATGAACTTAAGTTACAGGTGCATAATATTCAGTGATGCTGCATAGTGCAATGAGAGGTCTTTAGCATTATTGTATTTATGTTCCAGTTTTATTCATTCTAGTGCCACCCTTATTTGGAGTACTAGGCACTCATTCTGGTAGGTTGATCTTTCTGTTTATTATGTTTCATGATTCTACAAAATAACACATTTTAAATTACAATATGTTATAAACGACCAGATTAGAAATTGCTTCAGATGTTTAGAATAAAATTGCTCCAAGTTGTTTTTTGTAATTAATTAGCAAAGTTTTGCACTGAATACCTCCATTGCCAACTTCAGTTGGGAAAAAAACAGATTGTGAAATTTGAAACATACTTATGAAGGTATCTTATGCTTAATAGCATGCTTTACTAGTGCTGCATTTCCAGAACTTTAGTGTTACTTAAAAGATATTTTTTTTATTGTTACAAACTAAAAGTAGATTCAGAGGCAATTTGCAGTTGTCACAAGGCATTTATTCAGGTGTGCCTACATTAGTTTTTGCTATTTACAACACATCCTAGCGTAGCACTTCAAGATGAGCCAGGTATTCTGGAGTGTCTGGGCGTGGGTACATACAGGTTTGTGTGTTTTCACACTGTTTATTTGTGTCTAGTATCTGCTACTACTTTAGGGCTATTTCTACTTCTTTCAGTGAATGTGGGGGTTTGTAGCCAAATGTTACATAGTTTTTGGGATGGTGCTAGTCTCAGAGGTGTTCTGTAATAAATACCTTTAAAATAACACTTTTTAATTAAAAGTTGCAACTTGAAGATTTAACATGGAGAGAAGGCACTGTATTTGCTGACACTAAAATAGTATTAATGCATGTAAGGTGTGCTGAAAGTGCATGACTCCTAACCTTTATGGTTTAGCACTTTGGAATACTTAGAAAAACATGTCCTTTTAAAAATATGTTTGTTAGCTTGATACAGATATAACTTAAAATCTGTTTTTAAAGGCATGCATCCAGAGACATGCGCACAATGAATTCAAAGTGTCAATGTTTCAGGGAATCTAAATTATTTTCAGAATTTCAGAAATTGAGAAGGGATAAGTGGAAGGAGAAAATGTTGGGCTGGTGCCAAGCGATAGCTCGTAACCCTCACAGACTTCCAAACAGCACAAGAACACCCGAGGTCTCAGGTGATACTTCACATAACTCTACTTTGGTGAGTGAAAAGTTGCATTTTGTGGTGGTGGCATGCTCAGATGAACTTGAGGGTGTTAAATTTATTTTTTAAATTTTACTGTTTGCCATTGCTTGCATTTCCTCTGTGTGTGAAACCCTTTGATACAACATCTGTTTACTCTATCCATTTGCTTTTTTTTAATCTTTCATGTTATGCATGGTTCACTCTGACTTGCATGCTGTGTCTATAAATCAGTGTTGATGTTTTGTGAATGGTAAAGTCTTTAGGCAGGAGATGACTGAATATGGACCACTTAAAATCTTTGTGATCTTAATCAGTGCAATGGCATCCTGATGAATACAGCTGGCCATTATCTAAAGGCACCTCATTTGCTCTTTGTTCCTGCCTGTAACAGGAACAAAGTATCATGTGTCTAAACTTGTGTTAGCTGGATTTTAAAATTATCTTCATATTTTAAACATTCTACTTCAAGAGATAGTAGAGTTTCTGCATGCAAAGCTGTCGATAGTAGATGTTCAGGCAATGTAAAGTTGACAGTTTACATGGTGGAGTTAAAATGTATCATATGGAACTGAATAAAGTTACTCATTGATAAGAATTTTAATCCCACAGTTTTTGTTCATTGAAATAAAGCCACTTACATCAGTAGACCTGGCCAGGTGAGTAAGAACTGGTACTTGTCTGTAAAGGATTCCAACTGCCCCATCTCTAAGAGCAAAAATTGTCTACTTGTCTGCTTGTTTTAATTCAACTGACATTTTCAGGATACAGTAAGAGTGAATATTTGAAATATATCCAGTTCAATATGCTTGCTTCAATTTCATTAATGAGTGTTAAATAGGCACTATATTTCCCTAAGAAACATGAGTGATCAGGAAATACTGCTCTGCGGTTGTTGAAATGTGGACAGGATGACATCTAAGCTAAAAGGTGAATAATTGTTCCTAACCACTGAGGAAGTGTGGTACTCCAAATGAAGAGACAGTGGTCTGCTTGAAAGATGTTGAAGTTTTGGTGAAATAAACCCCCTGCTTAATGTGGCAAAATTATCGTGTTCAGAGGTAAATTATATGGAATGTAAGTTTCTGCTAGAGAAGGGAACACAAAAAGGCAGCCTTAAAAGCTGCAAATTTTATAGTTTATTGTATATATCCGAGAATATTGTTATAGCTCACTTTCCTCTTGAATACTTTACTTTCAGAGAAATAAAAGGAAATTAAAAATCAATGATTCGATGAAAAAAGATGTCAAGTATATTGTCCCCACATTTAGTTACTATTGCTATTTTATTTTTAAATTTTATTTAATTGCTTTTAGTATTTAGCTATTAACAGTAATAGGAGGTAGCTAATAAGGAATTGGTATATGTGGAAATTTGCATATTTTGATTTCTGCTTGACTGCTATTCAACATTTAATTTGGTTTGATATTCATGAGATAAGCATTCCAATCTACCAGATGGGATTTAGAAATGATGAACTGGAAATACAGTTCAGAACTGGTGAGACCATAGACTTAGCATCTTTTAACCGTATTAATATTAAAACTTGTTCAAAAATAACTTTGCATGTAGACTGCTGCTTAGTTGATGAAGTGTGTAAGAAAGCCAAAGAAATAAACTGCTGGGGAAGATACTGTATGTGATTTAATATCGTGGTTGGCTGTAGAACAATAATCTTCACAACAGGAAACAAAACAATAACATCTCTTGAGACCTCCCAAGCTTTCCTTTTCATTTTCTTTGCTTCCCACTCTCTCAACCATGACTTTTTCTATCCCTCACATCTGAAGAAAATGATATTCAGTATGAGCTTTTGCTGGCAATGTCTTTCCAGTTTGCAGGATGTTGACTGAAAATCCTTATTTCACTTGTGAACATTTTTAATCTAAAATTTTGTTTGAAATCACTTTTGATTTTGCTTAGTAGTCATTGGCTTTTCAATATTAAGAAAAAACTCTGGCTGGTCTTGAGTGAAGATACAGAGTTTAGCACTGGAAACTGAAAAATAATGAAACAGCAGAAAATAAAGAATATAGCAAATTATTTGTTCTAATGTACAAAGCCACTTCTGATGAGTTATTAAGCCCCTTCTTTCTGAATTCAACTTCATTTTTCAATGCATTGCAGCTCCTCTGTGGATCTGATTCCCTCAGTAGGGGTTTATGTGGTGAGTCTTTTGCCTGTGTGAGTCTGTGTCATGAGGACATAGCTCTTTGCTTCCTTATCCTGTAGGTGACAAGTCTGGGTTTGGAAGGAAGCAAAGTGGAATGTAGCTTGTTTCTTTTTTTGACCTCTGCCATGTACACTTCTGATTCAGCAGAATGTCTTCTTTATCTCAGAACTTCAGCTAAGGCATTAAAAAATACTTTCCATTTAAAACTAAGCCCCAAAATGGGCATTTTGCAATGCCACTTTTCTGAAGGAAAATGATCTGAAAATTGCAAGCAACTCATTAATTTTTCACAGACTTGTAGAATACCAGGATGGAAGGAATCTCAAGAATTAACTGGTCCAGCCTTTCTTGGCATAAGCACCGATATAGACAAGATGGCACAGCGCCCTGTCCTGCTCAGTCTTAAAAATATCCATTGTTGGGGGATCCAGCACCTTTCCTTCAGAGATTATTTCAATGGCTCATTGTTCTCATTGCAAATCATTTTTCCTCGTGTCTAATCAGACTGTGTGCAGAGTGTGCCCAGCTTGTACCCATTACTTCTTGTCTTTTCCTTGTAACTCCTTGTAAAAGGGAGTCTTCATCATCTTTATAGCCACCCTTGAAATACTGGAGCACGATGATAATGTATCCCCTAAGCTTTCCTTTCTCAAGGCTGAACAAACCCAGTTGACTTAACCTATCCTCACGTGGCAGGCTTCCCAGTCCATTTTCATGGAAAGAAATATTTTTCTCTGTGTGAGAAACAGAAGGAAGCTTACAGAGCAGGAAGCAGGTTATGATCATTAAGAAAGTGCTTTTTTCATTAAGCAAGTAGATGGAATACTGAACAGCAGTGGAGGAAAAAATACAGAGGAATTAAGCTCATGAAAATATTAGAATGTATTTAAAGAGTTTAATAAAATCAGTTGCACCATTTCATTTTATTTGATGTTAATATGTTATGGCTTCATTGAAATTAAATAAATTCTGAAATATTTTAGCAGAACTCAACTAAGGATTCTTGGAAACATTTTTCCATTATTGTTGTCAATTTAATTATAATATCCCCAAACATTATCACCTTTGCCTACTTCATTTGAAGATTAAAACTCTTGTGTTCAGTTTTAGGTGGCACTCTAGCTTCTTGGTTCTGAGCATACCTTGAAAGTTTTGAATCATTCTGTCATCAAAGGAGGCATAAGTTCTTAAAAATATTGTTTATTTTGCAGTTTATTGGATTTGGGTGTTTGTATTGATAGTTTTAGATTCATAGTAAGAAAGGCTTTTTTTTTAATGCTCAAAACACTTTCTTATAGTCAATTAACTTGGTGTAGCGGAACATAAAACTGGAATTGACTTTGCTTCTCTGGTAGCTAGAAATTATCTCTTTATCAAGCTAAATTTATTATCAGTTTATTTCTGTGTACATTGTTTCTAAATTTTTCATCCTTTGTAATTTTCATATTTTGAGAGACCTGTAACACAACTTTTCCTTTCCGTCATAGTTTCCATGTTCCCATGAGTATCTTAGAAGGTCTTGTCTATTCCTGCTCCAGTTTGAACAGGAATGACAAGTTTTGCATGGTATTCCAGATCAAGATTTCTGTTCCTAACAATTGTATCACTACTGCCTGTCCAGCAGCACATTTGTTGTACTGCATAGATTTAGAATCACTTTATCGATATTTTTTTGTAACTGTTATGTTAGTTTTGAGACAAAACCTCTAGACTATGTTGACTTTTATTACATGAAGACTGTATCAATTCAAATTATTAATGCTCTTCTATCCTTTTCTATTCACCAGGCAATATGCAGATTCATATCTTTTTCATTTTTCTCTTTCTCTGATACTTTCTTGAATTTGGGGAAAGAATAGTATTTTTTTTCCTTCAGTTGAAAGGAATCTAGATCTTGAAAGCTCATAATTTTATGCAGTAGTATTTGCAGGGGTTTTGTCTTCTGAAAAGATTATAAATACAACTGAAAATAAGAAATTCAAAATTATTTCTTTATTAATCAGTCTGTGCTGACAGTATCTATTTATGCTGTGATTCTATAAGCATATGTATATGTGGTAAATTCAAATGATTTTGATGGGAATATCTAAGTATGTATTAACATTGATAAAGCAATTTGCCTAGAAGCAGTTCTGTGTCTCACTGTTTTTGCAGAGTGTCTACTGTTTCTCTAGGTCCTAATTTGAGACTTGAGCATTATTATAATCTATGTTCCCAATTGTTATTTGCAGCCTCTTCTGCACAGGGCATGGGCTGGTCCTTAATTCAGTATATCATGTGAAGCACATGAAGCTAATGGCACAAGAGCACGTACTTAGTGCTGAATTGTAGTCATTAGAATAAACCATTTTTCCCTCTTGTATTCCCAACCAGAATTATAGGTGAATATATGTAGAAGTATAGTCAGGTGAGTAACTAGATAATTTGTGTTTCTATATGCAAATGAAATGTAGAAGTCATGGCAAATGATCAGTTTAACTCTAAGGAAGGATTTCTTTTTTATGTGAGCAAATGATGCCATCTGCTTCTCCAAGAGAAAGTAAAATATGATTATGAATGATCTGTTTGACATGGGTAGATCCCATGTTGCCACATATGATTTTTGACTGAGCAAGCTAATAGTAGTCGATGGTCATTCCAAAATATAATTAAACAAGCAAGGAAAAGAGGTTTTTTTTGGGTTTTTTTTTGTTGTTCACCCTGACAGACAGCTCAGCCCCCCACACCTGCTTTCTCACTCCATTAGTGGGATGGGGAAGAGAAGCAGAGGGAAAAGGTGAGAAAAATCATGGGTTGGGATAAAGACAGTTTATTAAGCAAGGCAAAAACCACACATGAAAGCAAAGTAAGGAATTTATCTGTTGCTTCCCATGGGCAGTCAGATGTTCAGCTATCTCCAGGAATGCCAGGCTCCATCGTGTTTAACCATTACTTGGGAAAAAAAAAAGCCACTCTCAATGTGTCTGCTTCCTCCTCCCCCTCCTTTCAGATTTATAGGCTGAGCATGACACCACAGAAAGTGATTTATCCCCTTGGTCAGTTGGGATAAGCCCTCCTAGGTATGTCCTCTCCCAATTCCTTGTGCACCCCCAGTCTCCTCGCTGGTGGGGTGGGGTGAGGAGCAGAAAAGTTCTTGTTGTAAGCCTTGCTTAGTGAAAACCAAAACAACCCTGAATTATTAACACTCCTTCCAGCAAAAATTTAAAACATAGGCCCATGTGAGCTACATGATGAAATTTAACTCTATTCCAGCCAAAACCAGTACAGGTTTTCCTCCAGTGATGATAAAGTGAGTAGCTGGGATTTAAATGTAAGTTATGCTAACTATGTGAGAGTTGTAATAGTGTAAGAATGATCTGTCACTAGATGGTGACATATGGCATCTTTATCTAAACACCTGAACTTAATTTCAGAATAAGAAAGATTTCTTCATCTGAGTTTGAAGTGTTTGGCTGCCTGATTTTCATCAAGATAATGTAATTCCTTGATGAAATTCCTGTGAAATAGTGTGCATCTAGGTTTCCTTTTATACTGCAAGCCTTGAACTGTTTATCTGACATGGAGTAATGGGATGTTTAAGATCTGTATTTTAATTTGTTGTAAGAAAACCATGTAATTTAAAAGTCAAAAACTGAATGTGAGAAAAGAGTAATTATCTAAGAAGATGGAGTTGGTTTCTTCTGAATTACCATCTTATTTGTATAACTATTAAGTAGATTTTGCAAATGAGACTGCACAACTAGCTGGGAAATCCACAGTACCATACCTGAAAGTTTCTATAGACACTGGTTTTAAAAATAGAGTAGTAACATTAATGTAATAGCCAAACAATATGTATCTGCGAGTAAAACTATGGAAGAGAGATTTTACAGAGAAATTTAATTTTAAAAGGTGCAGAATTGTTAACCAGTATAATAAATTTCATGATTTCCCTAAGTATCTATTCGTGTTAAAGTTATGAGAACTGCTCCTTGTACTGTAGGTGTTCCACGTCCCTCTGCACAATGCAGCATGCCACCCAACAGGGCAATTGTTTTAACAATGTATTGCTTTACAATTTACAGGATCAGCCTGAGCTGTCAGTGACCTCAGGAGCCATGCCACTCCAGGCCAATCTTGTTGATTTTCCTTATATTTAAAGCCAATTAGCAGTTGTAACCTTGGTTACCATCACCTTCTACGTTTTTGCCATGAATGTGTTAATAAGGATGTAAAGTTGTTAAAGAGTTTATTTGTGTTCCTTTTCTATGCATGCATAAACAATTAGAGCAGGATAGATGTAGGCCAAAGCTTTTGGGTAAGTCTCCCCAAGTGTCATTTAATTATTTAAGAGCAAGAAAGATCTGGTCAAGTTTTTCTATATTTGACCAGTGAATTCAGTGAGACATCCCCTATGGCAGGCTTAAAATGACAGTCCTCACTTAAAGAATTTTCTTTTTGCTTTTTCTAACAAAAGATGGAGGCTACTTAGAAAATTAATAGTACTTTGAATTTATATGCGAAAAAACAACTTAAATACAGCAGGAAAAAAGAAAAGCTTATCTGAATTCTGGATTCAATAAGGCAATAAGGTTTTAATATTGTCATTATCATTATTAATATTATTATTGTTATTATTATACTGGCATGTTTTATTTAGCTTTATAACTCAAATTATATTTCAGTTTTTTAGCTTCTAGGTTTCTGCATTTAATATCAGTGAAATTTGCAATAAAATATTTTTCTCTAGATAAAATTACTATAGGAAGACATTGACATAAAATTTGTGTTAAATGCCTTTGTAACTGTTTGAATATGTTGTATTTTCCCCAGAACATCTCATGCATCTTGTGTCTCACAGCAACATGTGTTCACAAGACTGGTTCAAATCTATTTAATATAAATTATTCATAATTTATTTCCTTTTTGTATAATTGAAGCTGTCATTAATCTTTCACTTAGGGAAAAGGAGCATAATTTCAATGTAGAATTTGACACCTATTAATTATTTTTAGTTCTGAAGATGAGAGCTGTGTCTGACTACATTAGACTTGTTCACGTAATTTTTGACTGAAAGTTCAATAAATTATTTTTCTAGCAATTTTTCGTATGCTCATAAAAATCTTATATTTAGCTTAAAGTATGTACAACTCCAGGTTATGTGATGTAGGGTTACAGATACTGAAACAAGAGGGAATTGCCAGATCTTCATTTCATTTCTATCAGGCAAATGAGTTCTTGAAAATGAGAAAATCAGACAGGGCCAAGTAATTAACCTGTTTTTTATAAGGTGAAATGAGTTATTCTCATGCTAGCTCAGTGAAGCCTTCAGTTCCATTGTTAACTGAACACATACACCATACCGGGGAAGTCAACATGATAGGAAGCATCAAAGAAATGTCTCTGCTCATTCATTTATTGCCAGAGTAACACCAGCAAGGAAAGCTATGAAAGCATATCATGTTAGGAAAAAAAAAAGAAAAAAGGTAGTGGTAGAAGATGATAATGCAACTCTTATCTTGTTAAAAATCTCAAGGTAATATTAAATGTTTAATATTCCCATTATTGAGGTTCCCTAATACTTGTATGGTATTTTGCTGTCCAATACTACTTGAATTACAAGATCCAGAAACAGTTTAAGGATAAGCTCTCTACTGTGCTGACTACTGCAGTTTGTATAACTCAGTCCTGTAAACAGAAATATGTATGCATAATTTGTTTAAATAGTCTATACTAATACCATTTGCATGCTTGCAAATATGTGAATATATGTATATAAGTTTGTGTAGTGTGTGTCGATATATATGTATATATTTCAACCCTGCTAGTCTAAATTTTACCTAATCATGTAAGTTTGTGCAGTTTCTGCAGCAGGGTTCATTCTCACTCTGAAGTGGTTTGTAAAGTAATGATTACTGCAAAATATATTCCAAAATATATTCTTAAGAGGAAAATAGGGTTGAACGTGCACACCCAGAAGCCATTTCATGCATTCATATTAGTATATAAGTTTTGTTACAGACAGGTGGAAGAAGAAGAAGAAAGTAGCAGAGCTACAGGGAGCTGTGTATCTCCCTAGATGCTTCCCTAATGTATTCTTCTGCTTCGTTATCCTCACTAAAAGTCTTCCCAACCCAACAATGGATCTGGAGTTGGTTTTTTGTCCTGGGAGGCTCCGCAGTGCAGCACATCTCTGCAGCTGGGCTTCCGCTGAAATGCAGTGCCAAAGTGTTGTGGATCCATTTCAACACACGTTCAGCACTGTGTTCCACCTGGGCTGTGGGCTGGCTTTCCTGCAGATAATGAGCCTGCACATATCAGGGCTGTCATGTGAGACCTAGCCTGGGTAGAGACAGCTTGATTCCTCATTGCAGCTCTCCGTCGTTCTTCCTTTTATCTAATGGAGGCGTCTGTGGCATAGAAGATTAAGTAGGGCCTCTTGAAATCTGCAGCATGCATGATTTCATTTTTTATTTGATTCTGATGAAGAACTGAGGTAGAATAGGGTCTGTGGAGATATCAACCTTCAAATAAAAGATAACCTTTATAGGCAGATTCTTCCAAAAAATGGTCTGGGGAGTCTCTGAAATCTAATGTCTGTGGTTTATATTGTCATTGTCACTGAATACTTGCCATTGCAGCTGGAATAGTGGCGTTCCCTTTAAACAAAAAACGGCAGCAGAAAGTGCAGGGGCAGAAAAAGGTTCATAATTATTGTGTACATTAAAGCACTGACTTGTGTTGTATGTACCTTCCATGTAACTTTGTGAAAGTAGTTTCTACTGTATTATTTCAGCCTCATTAATAAGAACTAATGAATACTTGAGATGAAATTTCACTCAAAATAATAAGGTGCTTCAATCCTCTAGAGACAAAGGTGTTAGACTTACTCTGATTGATAGTGGAAGGATTTAATAACTTTGGATAATTAATACAAGGAAGGAGGAGAACATATAGCAGAGGATCTAGTTTTCCTTAAGATGAATCGACAGGCTGCAGTTTAGTCTTTGTTCCACAGGAGATGGAGATAACTGATTGAACCAGGCACCCTCCTGCAATTTCAGAGCTGTTCAAATATTTGTCTTAGAAATGCCAGTCCTATCAATTTCATTAAAACATGTACGTGGTCAAAGATGTCCCTATGTGGATGCTGACCATAATCACTTGTTTGACTCTGCTGACTGAGAAAGAAAACCGCTTGTGACCTTGTTAGGCTAATTACCTCTGGGGTTAATCTGTTATTCTCTCCCCCTGGCCCTTTCATAAAGTATGAGATGGGAGTAATAGGATAAGGTTAAGAAAGGGGAAATTTAAACTGAAGGAGAAGAGCATAATCTTGCCAATAACATGCCTTAGGCTGCTGTGTGATTTTGTGTTGGGGGTTACAGAAATCCCATGTCTGTGATCCTTGAAATTTGAAAAGGAAATGGAAATATTTGCTATGATATTTTTGTTAGCTTTTTTTCTGTCTCTGATTTTCTGTGGGTGCAGTTTTTTTTCCCTCTTTCTAAAGGAAGTACACCCTAGCTTTTCTTGCCCTACTAATTCTTTGGGGAAAAAAACAGTGGTATGAAAGGTACAACTTCTGTACTAGATCAGTTGACTATGATTTCTCTAATTACCAAGTATTGTTTAGGTAGAAGTCTTTGGATTTCATCCTTTGTGAAGATCTATTTTTTCTGATCAAGTGTCAGTTTTCTATTTCTGTGCTCAATATTTCTTTTTTTTTCCTCTTTCAATCTGCATTGACACTGACAATACTTACTTCTTAATTATGTAACTGAGGTTTTTGTAATGTGTTTTAAATAGCTCACATTACAGTAAGCAGAGCGAGAGCTACACCAACTGTAGCTTTCAGCATTTTTATACCCAAATCTTAAACACTAGTTCTCTTTCATGATGGATGGGGAGGAAAAAAGTGTTGTTTTTTTTTTTTTTTCCTTGTGACAGTTTTATCTTTTCTGTTGTTTTGGAGAAACAAAATTTTATGATGTACAGCATAATCATTATGTGACCGAAGAAGATGAAAAGCATGACAAAAATTGTGTTAATAGATATATTGATATTACAAAGAGGATGTCCTGTTTTCCATTTATTTTCTATTTATGAATAAATGATACAGTTAAAATTTTGAGAAGTTTTTGTTGTTCTTAGTTTTAATATAGTATTTATTTCATGTAAAAGAATCACATTTCAAATTGCAGTGGGATATGCTCACATGTGTATTCTGCACTTTTACTATTCAGGCAGTAAATGCCTCATTCTGGCAGTATGTAAATGTGATAATAAATGTATTTTGAATTTTATTGGTAAATTTAAATACTGCACCTTTTTACTCTGCCATGAGAGAGAAGAAAAATTTTCATCCTACACATATGTTGTATTTTTTTTCATTTAAAGTTACAGTCATTTAGGTTGGAAAATACCTATAAGGTCGTTAAATGCAACCATAAACCTAACACTGCCAAAATGGAAAGTTTCCCAAAACAACTAACTTTCCTGTTAGTTTGAGTTATTCTTCTTCCTTGGTATTTACAAGGATATTAAATAGTAGTCCTGGAAAGACTTTGGTTTTGTTTGTTTTAAGATTAGAGTTCTAAACTGTGTATGAAAAAAAACACATTAAAATTTCTTTTTTGAAAATGTAGTTGGATATAAAATATTTGAATTGAAAATGACAGATTATGTCATTTTTCTACGAATTTTTATTCCTCCCACAGAAATTAATTTGGTAGGTTATAGAAATTTTGCCTCCCTTTGCTTCCTGTGTTAAAGGGAAAAAAAAAGGTCAAAAATATGAAGGAACAAATGCTGAGAGAAAAAAATAAAATTGAAGTACGTAGAAAATTGTATTAATTCTATGCAATCCCATTTCACTCATCTTGGGTATTATTTGGCTCCTCACATTGTCTTGAGTCCCAGAGAAGAATCTCTTTTAGGGCTGTCTTTACTACAAGTCAGTCAATGATTGGTATTTTCAGTATAACCATTGGAAGAAATATATAAGGAAAATATGTAAATAAGGGGTAAAGGTATACTGTGGGAGAAAAAGTGGCTGTAGATAAAGCTCATTTGCTGTCCAGGCCATTAGTTTGAACTTGTGTTCTCCTTAGACAGAGAACCCCCAAAACAAGTAAACAGAAGAAAAACCCCCAAACCTGAAACGTCTGCAGACTTGTTACTTTTGGTGCTTCATAGAGAAGCTCTTGAGTACAGGCTCTGACTTGTGTAAGTTTGAATGCAGTCAGAATAAACTTTGGTGTAGTGAAATTTATGATGTTTAGGTCACTGAGCAGAGGTGCATTGATGTTTCTCCATCTAATTATAAACTCACAGTAGAGGAAGACAGCAGCAGCAGTGCAGGTGCTTCTGAGAGCTCCCAAGGTGCTCTGTTGGTAGTGGGGTGCATCAAAACTGTATATATATAATATATATATTACTTTACCTATTTGATGCCAAAATCATTGAGTTCATTTTTGTATTATGGAAGCTTGTATTTATTGAATTGTGTTTGATGTTTGTTTTCTCTGGGTAATAATATTCCAGAATGTGTTAATTGCTTCATGTAATCTTTGTAATCTATAAATATTAATGCTTATGAAATGTTAATTACAGCTGATAAAACAAAATGCAGAAAAATGAGCTATTCAATTAATCAATTTAAATTATAATTGCATAAATAATTACTAAATTGTCAAAGCATCAATAATTATGTGCGTTGAACTACAGTAGTATGGGATAGCTTGAGTATTTTATGTAGTCTGAGTATGTTTTCCCTTCAGTTTTGTTGCTGTTGTGGGTTAAGGCCATTTTATTTAGAACTGAGATTATAAAATGCTGAAGGTATTGTGAATATTGTGAATTGAATTCTTGTGAATAGCCAGAAAGACCCTAATGTCATTTTTAAAGAAGTGCTAATGTTGCAGTACTTTACATGTCTAATGGTGCTCCCTATCTGAAAATCCTGGTCTGTAATCAAAAGGGCTACTTTCAAATGTGTGAAGAAAAATTTTGGGTTTAAGTCATTGTTTTGGGATTTCAATAAAAATGGTCTGATTTTCAGGGAACCAACAGAAGTTATATGTTTAGAATATCTCAAGTGATGCATCTCAAAGTTGATGTTACTGATACCAAGGTCCTACAACGGAATTTTTTTGAAATAATGAGAGAGTGATTCAGACAGAAATTTTTAATTTTCATTGTATTTTTATGTAAAGGAGAGAGAAAATGGAATGAGGAAGATAACGGAGGAAAAAAGTGAATACAGTGTAAATACAGTTGTCAAACCCACTTTGATAAGTATCTTGCACGGCTCTGACTTCACTTGTTCTCAAGAGAAAGTTTGTTTTCTTCCAAATGCTTTATTGCACCATACTTGCAGTTCACTCTGGCTTCTGTAGTGAGCAATATCAATTAGCTGAATATTCACTGTGTTGACACTTCCAGCTAAGTGCAGTTTTAATGTTCTGTGGGTGCCTACCCTTTTGGCATGCAAATATGTTTAAAATACAGTGTAAAATTTTGTTGAGATATTATCACTAATCTGGTTTTTTTTGAAGGTCTGTTCTAAGGAAACTGAGTTTTTACGTGCACCATCATTGACAGGAATCACAAACAGTCATCTTACTATACTTTGGTCATTGGAACATTCATTTTTCCTGCTTGATCTTGAATGTTTCTTGAATGCATATTGTTGATAAGGTTTCTTTCTCAAAATAGACAGAGAACATACAGTATCACATAATTAATGTAAATGTGCTTTTGGAAACCTTTTTCCCATGGACCAAAAATTGATTAAAATACAAAGAATTCTGGAAAGTGCAACATTAAAACTTTGCTTTCATGTTGTAAGTGACCTAAGGGCTTTTTGTTTAACACAGACAAAAAGTTTTCATTTATAGGGTTGAATCAAGAAATGCTAACTACAGTATCCTCTTGAAAGTATGGTTTCTTCTTTAAAAGAAAAAAACCCATCTTTTTAAATGAGTTTTCTTAGTGAGCTCAGATATGAAAGATTTTTCAACTTAATGTTTAGAGTTTGGAGAACCATTTGCAAAGAGGTAGGTTTTTAACAATGTGGGTTACAGTAACACGACTTAATGCATTGGTAAGGTGGTGCATGACGTGGAAAATGTGCTGCTTTTTCAGCTTCTCAGATGCATAAGATGTGCAATTATTGTGGCATTTCTGTTTATTTATTCTCAGTTCAAAGTGGTTGGTAAAGCAATTGGTTTCTTGCAGGTAAGAATAAATAATTGAAAGCAACTTAGTTTAGTATGTGAGAAAATTCAATATGGTTTGGCTATCTATGTGTTTTGTTTTGGGAGGCAATTAAGCACATAAAGGCCAGTCATAATGGCATCTGTGCATACCTACATATTCATGCATTCCACAGTGACTAGCAAATTGTCTGCATTACAAGTGTGGTTTGGAGCCCAGCATGTACTTTAATTAAACAACAACCATAAAAAAATCACTACAAGCAAAGAGTCTCTTTTGTTTTTTGAATCTTTTCTTCTTTGTCATCTAGAGATTGCATGATTAGGAATTTTGTTTCTGGGCTGTTGTTTGGAGGTTTTGTGTTCTATTTTTCATTTTTTTTAAATTGGTTGGTACAGTTAAACTCTTTCTTTACCAAAATATGTATAAAGGTGGAAGATTATCTGAGAGTTTTGTTTTTTCACATTTGAAAAAATGTAGTGGGTTGGATGAGACCTGACCTGTATGCTTTTTGTTCTAAATTGAGAGGTTACTAACCCAGTATATGAATTTTTCTGATTACAAGTTTTTATTCTGCTTTAATACAGATTGCCTCCTGCAGAGAAATAAGCTAAAAAGCATTTTGACATGCGTGCAGAGTTGCAGCAATAGCTCTCTGGTAAAGTAAATATAATTTTTAACTTAATCTGTTAGAACTGTTAAAAACCTAATGTATTTACTTGAATTAAATGCACTTTGAGTGTTTTTCTGCATTATTTTACTAGATACAGTTTAAAACCAAAGATAAATCATAGACTCCATGGTAGACTCCATGGGATAAACTCCTATTGTGGCTCTATGTAAAATAATAAGCAAAATGTATTTCTTCTAATTCACTACTGCTAAAAACAAAGCAAGACAGTTCTCCAGTGCAGCTTAGTAGTTTTGGTTTTCCCTGCAGGTAGTAGAGTGTCTGCTTTGATTCACAGCATTTTATTTTTTTTCAAAATAACTCAAACAGCTTACCTACAAAACAACATCTGTGTTACCACAGAATTGACAGTGGTGATGTAGACATCCCTCTTCAAACAAGCTGAGCGCTTCTTTCAGGGCTTTCTGCACACTACCACAGTCTCAGGTTTAGTACTTAGACCCCTTGGAGTCTAAAAAAATGATAGAAACAAAAACATGACATAAGAAAACCGAGGATCTGTAACTTGTGGCACACAGGAATGTTGTAGAGTTTTTGCAGTTTCTGTTTTAGTTATTTCATAAATCTTTCATTTGCCTTGGACTGATTGCAGACACCAAGAAATGTAACTGCTTCAAGATTTATTGGCTGAGTGTTTACATTATTCCATTAGCCATCTCAAGCTGCTTCAAGGACATTACCACTGCTAGTATTACTGTTGTTATTACTATTATAATTATTTACATAAAACAGGAAATCAGAACGTTTGCGTTATTTTTTCAATAATATTAGATTTATAAATACTTTGGGAAAGGATTAATATTTTCATATCAGACATGAGAATTAAATTACTGCTAAGTTTTCTGTGCCATGAGAAAGAATAAGAAGAGAAAATACATTGTACTGTTTTTTTGGTTTTTTTTCTGAATGTGGTGTGTGAGGAGAATTATGTATGAGATATTGAAAACCAAGGGAACCACATGTTCGCTTCTTCCCCTTCAGAGCCAATACTAAATGAAACCCAAGATGCAAGACTAAGAAATGTCAGCTTTTTAAATACATTATTTAGAAAGCTGAGAGTGAAAATTTAAAGTTTTCCCATGCATTTGACCTGTAGGTTATCTTTTAAACAATATAAAAATAATTAGATTCAGCAGGATGTCTGTGAATAACATGTCTGCTGAAGAAAGCTTATTAGTTTTCTCTAATAGCCTTCCAGTCACTGCCTCTGGATTTGGATGTCCTGAGATTGTTACATTAATGGAAACAGTGTAGTTGAAACTGCTTGGTAATCCTCACTGAAACCTATGCTGTCAAGAGAGGTCTGTGATGAAACTTTCCACAATCATGAAGCTGTTTTTGACGTTCATGCATGTGCTTTTTTCTTGGAAACATTTTTTTTTAGTATTGTGTTCTGTAAAGCTCACCTTTTGTACAAAACCATGAATTTTGCTTTGTCTTGTAAGAAGTAAATTTATTTTTAATAGAAGTTGAGTTATTGTTGAGTTCCTTTGCTTAGAAAAGTTTAAAAAAAATATTTGAAGTCGTGGTTTGTTCTCAGAATTGTTCTAAGTTCTTCTCTTAAAGGTTTATAAAACCTTTCAAACATTTTGAACTTGAAAGTCATGTTCATAATATGCTACATTGCCCCTCCTGATTTCCCCTTGTTTCCTGTCCCATCTTTTCCCACCCAGTCTCGGGTGTGCACATCTGTCTTGCCCAGATCTAAAGGCCTTAGGAGGAAATTATTGTAGGATTTGGTTTTCAGATTTCAAAGCCTCAGTAATGGACAGATATATTTGGGGGGAGGGTGAAGAGGGGGGGATTTTGAACACCATCTTCTGCTGTTTTTCCTTTCATTTTATCAACTGTATATATTTTCTCAGTATATTTCAAGTCCCAGATATGATGTTTTTAAGATGAATGCATTTTTAAATGAGTCTCACTTTTCAATCAAAGCTTAAATACTAAGTATTAGAAATATTTTTGTTCTGATTTGGAAAATCTTGTTTAATTTTCAGATTAAAATAGATTTGGGCAAAACCAGTATGCCTGCAAATGCACTGTACAAGGTTCAGTAATTAAAGATACAAGACTGATTTGGATAGAGTACCCAACTCTTTCTTACCTGAGTAGTCCCCTTGTTTGCAAGATGGTAATTATATTAATACTTGGTCAGCTAAGATGAGAAATCTAACCAAATGTTCATTTTAGTGCTGTAGGAGGGCATCTTTTTAACTGTATAAGGTACATAAACATGTTCATAACAATTCTCCTTAGCCATGTTTGGTTTAAAGTGTGTCTCTAAAATACAAACATGCATGTGAACTGAGAGATGAGAAAAGCTAAAGATACTTGGACTTCCTGGAAGTATTTTTAATTTTTTTATTTATTTACTTTTTAAATTCCTTTTCCCTATTCCATTTATCTTACTTCATGCAGTAGCAGTGAGCACATTAACAAAATTATCCTTTCGTACTTCTGTGAGCTGTGATCTTGTGGAATAAGTCTATCTTGTCCTAATCAGCATTTTAGACATGTTCAAGGAGCACAAATGTAGGTCTGCAAAACAGATTGCTCCTCTGTTGATAAGATTTCTTTTCTTTTTTTGTAGAAGATTTTGTTCTTGTGTAGTTTTTAATTTATCTTTTTGATGTGCCTCGTTTTGAAAATGCAAATCCTGAGACTTCACCATTCGTGATTCAGTTCCTGGACAGGAGTGACATTACCTGTTGTTATACTGAGGAGTGAATAGGGCTTTCAAATAAACACATCAGAGTATAAAATATGAAGTAGCATACAAATATGTTTGTAATTAATATTAGGTTTACTTCTTGCTACAGCTGGAAGTGTAATATTTTTATATGAAGCTGTATTTTATGATACAAAATAAAGCATACATTGTATTTTGGTATTACAAGATGCTTCAATATGGCAGCAGTTGATGATATTCACTGTGCCCCTAAAAGTGAAGTATTGTGCTGCTGTTGGAATTGTTGTGTGTTGTGTTTTGTCCAAGTGTTGAACAATGAATGAAATTTAATTCAGTTCAAAGCAATAATGAAATTTAAATGTGAGAGCTTTGCATCTCTCTCCACCTAAAAAAGATGGACATAAAATCGTCATGTCTCCTTTAAAAGCAACGGATACCTTTAGAAGAATACAAATCTCAGTATTTCTGTGACATGCTTCCCAAAATTGAAGAGGGGATAACATAGCACATTTAACAGCCCATGATAAAAGTATTTGCTTTCATTAACTTCATCCATTGCATTCCTTTTAATATCTATAGAACATTAAATTTTAAGGTTTACCAATTTCTCTGGCAGAATTCCAGATTTAATTACTGGATTGTGTGAAGAACTATGCTTGTTATTGTTAATGAAATCCCTGGGCTGTTACTGAGATGCATATTGAAATAAATTGTCAAATTTTACATGGATTTAGAAAGAGTGCCCTTTTTGCCTCTTTCATAGGCCATATTAAAAAATTGCAAGAATCCCTGAGCCCTAGAAAAAAATCATTCTCACTTACTGGTACTATGTCCAAAAATACGCCTTCTACCCCTTTGGCAGTCAAAATTAAAGAAATTAAATCAAGAGTCTTTGAAACACCTGCTTTTTTTGGAAAAAATGTGAAATACCTTCAAAAGAATTTCAGGCAGAGTGCTACTCCTAATTTCAGGTTTCCCTGCAGTGGTTTCCCAAATAACGAGAACAGGATGAAATCTGTCAGCAAATTCATGGGTGCTGAAAATCCAGTTAAATGGAAGAGCAGAGGGGGCATTAAACTGCTCCATTTTGGCAGATCCCACTGTTCACTGCAGCCGTGGTGCCGTGCAACCTTCATCTTCATAGAGGTTGTCCTTGTGTCAGTTCCACCATTCTCTGCAAGGAGGAAAAGAGCAGAAGCTCTTCCAGGGCTGCTGAATTTGTGGTTGAGGGATTTGAGGAAGGAGGTAGAAGTTAAGTAAATAAAAACTGCTGGCTTTTTTTTTTTTTTTGGTGGGTTTTTTTGGTGTTTTAT
>VXBN01005150.1:843603-968602 GCA_013397395.1 Sinosuthora webbiana
TTAGTATGAAAGTACTGGATGTGTTTGGGGGATGATTTTGGATTAAAATTTAACCAAGACTTTTTGGTTTTTGAAAATGCTTAGGCAGAAAGGTTCTTGGAGTCAGGGCAGAATCTCTGGAGGAGTAGTTTGTCCTTGATTATCACTTCTTGTAAACCTTTCTCTGAACACATGCAGGAGGAAGTTAAATTAATAATTTTGTTCCCAGGCTAATTCTTGGTACTTAGGCAGTAGAGTTTCTCACATCAGGCATAATCAAAGGTGAAACTAAAAGGTTCATGATTCTATTTGAAGACACATCTTCTATGATATGTTTGTACAAAAAGCATCACTAAAAGACTGATTCTGTGTTCTTGTATCTGTAAATTCAGCAGGGCAGAATAGTCATGTGTGTTTCAAAAGTAATTGATGTGCCTCACATAACCTGATTTTGAGATGCCTCAGCATTGTCTATTGCTTATAGAGGACTAGATTCTTCAGCATTGCCTGGTACACTTAGCTAAAAGTAAATTTTTATTTTGGTATGGGACAGAATAATTTATGCAAACCCTCTGTGATACCTATGCACTGTAACACTTGCTGGGAATTTAACCTCCCAAAGTCTGATCTAAATCTTAGTTTCATTTCAAAGTAGTTTTGTTTTTATACCTTACATATTTATATGGTCTATAGTCTTTTATTTGTCTTCATGATTTAGGCAAACAGGTGATTTACCATACAAACATGGAAAAAGCTTTATATTCAAAGGCTTTACTGGAGTCACATGCTGTCATTGAAAGCTTTCTCACTGGAAAACGATAATTAACATATTTGATGTGATTTTAATGTGACGAAAAGTTAAAAGAGGGGAGATCATGATGTGTAGCTGTGCAGGGAGAAAGGACTGAATGCAGGCTGGATGTGAAAGAAGCAGAGTATTGTCAGATTGCTTCTTAATCCAGGGCTGCAGGTGACCTGTTTAGTTTACATACTTTTCAACTTAATTATTCCTTACTTAGAGGCATTTTTTTTTTCTTGTTTGCTAAACTTGCATCAGCAATTAATATAATATCACAGGGAAGATTTTTTTCTGTGATTGCATGTCTTAATGTTGTTTTTTTCTGCCTCTTCTTACTTGTGGAGTCTTTTAATTAGTATACTTGCACTTAAAAGCGTATTTTTTAATTTATGCCTTCCATTAATTGTGTGAATATTTTTTTGGTGTCTTTTACTAGCAGCCTCAGAATATTTTAAAACTAAGGGTTTTAAGTGGGATAATAGCAATGAGAAGATGCTTGGGTTTTGTCACTGAGTGTTCAAGGGCTTTTGAAACATTCAGCCTGTTTTCGAAATAGCTTGGGACTTCATAGATTAGGAGGAATGTTAAATGTGCTTTTTGCTGTTCTCTGTCACACAGGCACTGGGGTTTAGAAATGCAAGTACTTAATTAAAAAAAGATGTTTTTCAATAATTTTATACTTAAGTAATAATTTCTTGTTCTGTTGTATGTTTACTATGCTGTAGTGTGCTAGGCTTCATAACTTCCAAGTTAAGATGTCAAGGTTCTTGTTAACCATAATACTACTTCTTTCAGGTATGTAGTAAGATATTAGATTATAAAAAACCTATTAATTCCAGTAATTTAGTGAGCTAAAAAAAAAGACATTAAGTTCCTGATAGATTGCTAAATATGAACATATGCTGTGTTGTTTGTGTATGTTAAAATGTCGACACTGAATTATAAGTAATTCTACATCCAGCCATAAGATCAAATACTTGAAGTTAATGTAATACTTTAATGGTTTAAAAATAACACCCTAAATAAACTGTTTCAGTATATATTGCTTCTCTTTTCCACTACTCAAGTAGTTGAAAATAAGATAAAAATTTCACATTGCTTACGTGTAGTGGGAAATTTGCAATTCTCCCACGGCATCAGCAAGATCATCTATCCCAATTTCCCAAATTTATCCATGAAAATAAGAAATAATTTTGCCATATTGTATGCTGCTTTTTAAAGCTCAGTCAGCACGGGAATTTACGTACCTTTGTGAAAAAAAGGCAGTTTTGAAAAAGAAAAATTACAGTTTTGCATAAAGGTGAACAAAACCTTTTACAAAAAAAAAAAAAGCCAAGAAAAGATAAAAATTCGATTTACTAGGGAAATAAAAATTAACTTTTAAAATTAATATTCTTACTTTAGTAGCTCTAAGTATGCTTAGATTGTTAGAGTAGGGGTTAGAGTATGTTTAAGGTCGCTGTTTGTTTTTTTTTTTCTTAAGCAGAAATTGATTTAAAAATGTATCTCAGAGTTTTCAGGTGGTGCTCCAGCCTTCTGACAGTGGGCTGGCACAGGACTCATTGTGAACACTGGTTCACTGGTATGAACGCAGCATTCACCAGGAGCATGAGTGTATCTAATCTTCTATTATTCTGTGTGTTTCCAGTATTCCAATAGCTTTCTTACAATTTTGTGGCTGTCTAGCCATGCCCACATTGCAGGGTTCAGTTTACTAGTGAAATAAAATAAACCACCGATAAGCAATTCACATCATTCAAGCTGAGGCTTTACACTGAATATGTAGATTTCCATTAAAGCTTTTGATGTCGTTACCAAACTGAATGGGAATTTTAGATACTATTTTCTGTATTGTACAACAAGCCTGAATGAATCACCGGTGGCACCATTGCATTTGGTTGATAAGATAAGCGGAATGCTGAGCATAAAGAGGAGATAATGCACTAATGGACAAATCTTGACGTGTCCTCCATTGCAATCTGCACCATAACAGGGCAGTATGTATCAGCAGAGCCAGTTCTAGTGCTGCAGATGTGTAACCAAGATTCTCTTAAAAAAGAAAAAAAATCCCATTTCCTTTATTTAGGGAAGAATAAAGTGGTTGGGTTTTTTTTTCAATTTCTTACCTCATCATATGCTGCAGAGTCATGGCAATCTCACATCAGCTGTGGGTATTGAAACACATGACATTAGCTGAACTTGTTTATTTTTCAGAGGCTGTAATTCTGGAATTCTGCTGGGTCAAAGGAGTGCTGTGACACATTGGCCACTGGACATGGTTTGATTTGGAAAGTAAAATTAACTTTGATGCTTATAACATTGCTCTGGTGTCACAAGTTAAGTGTCTTTCTCGTTTCATTTCTGGTTTAGGTTGGGGGTAATCAGAGTTCTAACAGCGTGGCAAATTCCAATTTTTTTAATTGAGTGCTCATCATTGAACCCAAATCAAATGAGGAAATCCAATGTTATATCCTATTACCAGAGCTGAGTAAACAGAGGTGACAGTTTGGATATTCACCAGTTGTGGTATAGCTTGCAACTTAGTATGTTTTATATCAATATAATTTTGAAATGTGTGGTGTTACAAAGTCAAAGCAGATGTATTTTGGTGTTGGCATTATTTATGAAATTTGAATATAAAGTGGTGCAGACTTTGGAGCAGTTTGTGTTTGTAATTTCATGTCAACTGAGCTGACAGTTGTGGAATCATCTGTGAAGTGTAGAAATGCTGCAGGGGAAGAAGAAACCTTTCCCCATAAATAAAAAACATCTTTTTTATTAATGAATGAGTGTGCTCTAGTGAAGTCTCCTTTACAGGGTTTTTGCTGTCTAGTTTCTCCTATAGGTTGAATTGAAAATTGTGCTCCTTCAAAGTATGGAAGTAATAGCAAGATGCAAAATTCACTGCAAAAATTTGGGAGTCAGTCCAGTTGGTCATATTTACTCAAATGATGGTATTTAAAAAAGAGCAGGCCAGAATTTAGTTTATTTTATAACTTTTATTAATAGCGTCTTAGAGTAATATTTAAATAATGGAATTAACTGTCACTTTCAAAAGAAGAGGGAATCAAGGATTCATAGAGTTATAAAATTTTAATGGAAACATCCTGCAAGGTGCAAATGTTGTGTCATAGCTGGGGATAATAGTTGGTTGGCATAGAGAATATTTTAAATAAAAATGTTTATCTGTATGAGAACAGTTTTGTTGGTTACTATTCTAAGGAAAACTTGACAAAATGTGTATTTGTTACAAATACTAGTAATTAGTTTTAAAATTTAACAGTAAATTGCTGTACAAGGCGATAAATATTTATCTTTATTATAGATAATTATTAGCTAGCTAATCAAGGTTCATTTGAGTGAATATTCACAAAAACAGTTTTGTTGGAGTGTTTAGTATATGAAAGGCAGAATGAAAAGTCACAAATATGTTTGAGAAAGAAAAGGTAACAATGAATGGAAATAGCCTTTGGATGAACAAAGAGAAATGCCAGATTACAGAAGCCCAAATCCTTTCTATGGCTAATAAGGTCCTTGAGCAGTCTTGAAAACACCAAGGAGATACAGAGTCAAGGATTATGTGTTTGTTAATTATTTTGAAACTGGCTAGCGTTAAAAAGGGATATGTTCTCTTAATACTAAAGGCTTATTCAGTGTGCAGGATGTAATAAATTATAAAAGAATTAACTATTAATCTCAGGTTTGATTTAGTACTAGATTTCCATCTTGAATACAGTATGTAATTTTACATCATGTTCCTGGAGAATGCTCTTAGCAAAATACCTAGTGTTAAGAAATGTGTGTTTCTTGCTGAAAATTGAGCTCTTCTGCCCAGTTAAACAAAAACATGTACCTAAGCTTTCAGTTGAAAATTGAGCTTCTGTGTTTGAAAGGGGGGAATGTAGAGCCAGGTTTTTGATATTCACGTTAGTTGCCACAACTGCCTTACGTATACTGTATTTTGCATGTTACATCCACAAAATCTTTAATGAGCTGTCTTACTAAAACATTTAGTTTGACTCTGAGAGGTCTTTCTTACACAGTTGCTTGAGAGCAGAAGGCAGTAAAGTGCTTGTGCCATTTTGTACTTAATAGGAATTTCAAACCCAAAACTTGGATAATTTTTGCATTGGAAGCATTGCTCAGGCCATTCATTATTCTACATATTGGCAAAGGTTGAAGCAAAAATTTTTGGTTTTTTGATGTTTAGAATTTTAAGTTGTAAAAAAATCGTATTTCTAGTGGAAAGTAGATTGTTAGACAAATTTCCTACTAGGCAGCAATTTTGGTGGAAATTAATCACTCTCTCCAATGAAAGCTACAAAACATTCTTTCCAAAATAAAATGTGTATTTAGAGGTGACTTACTCTATCATGAAGTCCAGTCATGTGCTGTTATAATATTAATGTTGTTATTTGATTTCTTGTTAACAGTTACATTTTTTCACCTTTTACTGGGAAATTGTTCTTCTAGCAATTAAGAATATTCTGTGTCCTGCCTAAATTTACGCTGTGGATATTTTAAACCCATTTATTTTGTGCATTCTGTGGCTTACCTTAAATTGTCCCACCCCCAGTTACCTATTGCAGCTATACCTTTATACATATCAGCTGTCCCATTTTGGCCATAATTTTGGTAATCTGAACCAAACTCTTTAAGCCTTTCTAGGACTGTTGGCTTTCTCTAGTGATTATACTGCCTTTGTACCCCCAGTTCAGTTTCAATTAATCTTTCTAATGTTTCTGTCCTTGCACATATTATTATAGATTTGATCTCATCAATGCCTAGCACAATGATAACATTTCCCTGATAATTTTCAGAAAGGATGCATATTTCTTGTATTGCCAGTTAATAAAAGGCTTGTAAAGAAACCTATTATTTAAGAATTTGGATTAAAAATTGTTATATATGAAATATTGTGCTAAACCAAATGTGTCATGTAATAAGAATAAGCAATCACCATTTTAATCTTGAAAAGAAGGAATTGTTCAGGCAAGTAAAGAAGTAAAGTTTTCAGCTAGAAATCAGTTGCTTTCAAAGATACTGAAGCTGAAAGTTCAGGAAGGAGCTTCCATGAGCTTTACATGATATAAAAAACTTTACATTATATAAAGAGTTAAAAAAAAATAAAATAGTGCAAAAGTAGTTAGTTTTTTGTTTGTTTATTTTGTTTTACCACTGCAAATACTGAAAGTCAGATATGGCAATTTAAAATAGGCTTTATAGCATCCAAAATTAACACTTTCAGAAAAAAGGTAGGTGTGCTGTTGTGCATTTCTCAGGAGAATCTTCCCCAGGATTAAAATCTATATTCTTCCAAACTAAGTGTGAGAACTGATAAATATGAGAGTAAATCAAATGAATGAGGAATGAGACCATGTAAATCAGTATTAAAGCCTAGACAAAAATTCTAGAACACAATATGTTTGACTAGATTTCAGAAATTCCAACTCAAAAAAATTTAGATTATATCTTGAGGCTTGAGCCTAATCTTCAAGACCTGGGGAAAAACAAAAAAAGAAAAAAAGTAGCAAAATTGAAAATTGCATTCAGCTCAATGAAAGATAAGGAAAGATTACTTGAGCAGCAAGGGAAGACCATGCAAATACTGAATGTCATAGCAAAGTGGTTTAGGAGTATTATAATTTTCTCATAATGCAGGGTTTTCTGTTATGATCTGATTAACAATGTCAAGATGCTACTCAGCTGGGGTAAGGATTAAAAAACTTAGAGTTCCAGAAAGGGCAAGTTGACTAATGAGCTATAATACAGTTCCCAGAAGAACAAGTTGTGAGGTACTGTATGGAGTGCATGATTTAATTTAATGGTTGGGCTGAATTATCATTTTGTCGGGACCAAAATGTGAAGGTCTGTCCTTGTTTTATGTGGAGTTAATCTTTTATTTCTTTCCCACACACAAAGTTAAAATTGGGGGCAAGAGGCTGAAAAGACAGTTAATATTTGTCCATATTGTTGATAGTTCCCTTTATTTTCCCAAAGCCCCTGAGACTGTATATCCTTCCTTAAATGTTTCCTCTGAAATCTCTTTTCATCTTAAGGGCTTCTGGGGCTATGAATTAAGTCTCTAGGACCAATAGAGGTCTTTAGGAGTAATAAAGATCAGCTTTTTCTTTTATTTGTATTTTATCTTATTCTTCTTTCTTGCTCGTTCATTCAGTTCCTTCCAGTTTTCTGTACAATACTGAGTGCAGTGTCTAATGAAATTTTATAGCACTAATCTGCTTATCAGGATTTTCAGAATAATTATTCTCTGGAGTCACAACATGATGCATGCATAGCATAACTCTTCTCTCCGCCCCCTCCCCTCCATCTCTCTTTGCTGGCATCATATAAAATTATATTCCCACATTGCTATTTAGCATCTGGTTTCATTTATCAAAGTGTATCTGGAAATCATTACTAAGTTCACCAAAGACCACTTTAAAAAAGAAAATGAAGTATTTAAATAAACTGTTCTGAAACTTTTGTTAGTTGAGTTAAGGAGATTAAGAAAGGAAGGAAGTTACTGGTATGCTGTACAGTAGTTTTCTCTATGACCTGTAAATTAGAATGAGAATCAGAACTACTATTCTTGATTGTCCTGCCCATGGACAAGGAACTTATTAAGTGGATATTGTTTCTGATGATGATTCTCGTTTATTTCAGAAGTCATGTCTAAATTCAGAAATATACTGGAGTGTTCACTAAAGCTTTTCGAAGCATACTATGGTGAAAAAACCTTTCTCACCTCCAGCAACAAAAACAAATCTGTTCAGAATAGGATGAAACTAGGATTTTCTTGATTAGCTTAATTGATAAACTGTTTCACAGGAAGCTTAGAGCATAATAGCGAAAAATGCAACAGATGGTTTATGGTAGCAAGAAAATAGTTTTATATGGTGGCCAAGATGAATTTGCAAAGGTAATACTAAGGGAAAGTTAAAGAACCTTTGAGAGGAATCCATGTTTTTGTTTATTTTTTTGTCTACCCTAAGTAAAAAATATGTTGTATAGTGAAATTTCTGTACAGCAGTCATTACAGCAGAGCTGACAGATTACAGTACATTTTAAGTGTATATTTAATAAATATGAGTTTTGTCATAATTAATTCATTGAAATAACTGAAAAATGGTTTAATGGCATTTCTATTTTGTGTTATTTTCTTTGTTAAAAATACCATGAGCCATTTATTGTATTTGTCATTATTTAGTCTTTATGCTTTTTAAAGTACCTTTTTTAAGTATGCTTTATGCTTTTTAAAGTAAGAGTAGAAGAGAAGAGTAAATTTACCTTAATTTACCAGAGTTTTTTAATTGCCAAATATTCAAGCTTTTTGTTATGGAGATCAGTACACAACTCAGATGCCTGATTTGGTGCCAGTAAAGGGAGCACCTTAGCAGATTATCAGGTAAATGTTTGACTCTATTAAATAGGTAAATAAACTATAGGTGTTAGAATGCATTTTAGGATGCAGGGGAAGTTACTAATATCCCAGTAGCTATTCTCAGATTCCAGTAAGTACTTGTAAAGACAGCAGCTTTGCATTCACTGCTCCAATTCCATGTCACAGGTTCTTGGCACCACAAAAGAACTTGTACCAACTGTAGCCCTTGGAGAAGTGAACTGTTAAACTGAACTGAGAAGCTGATGTAAATATGAACTCCAAGCTGCATCCATGAGGGCACTCAAAGAGCAGGAGTGCATTGCAGAAGTGATTTGGAGTGGTGTAAAAGTATCTTTTCTTTTTATGTTTAAAGTGGAACAATAGATTCTTGGTACTGACTGAGCATCTCAGAAGGCAGGATGGGGATTTCTTCCTTGGATCTTTGATACCCTGTTGCTGGTTGTAGTGGTTTGAAAGGAAAACAAGTGAGAGGCTCCAAGTCAGAGATACAATTTAATAGGAAGAAAAGAAAAAAAGAAGGTAAAGGTAAAATAAAAATACGTGCAATAATACAAAAGACCACTGACAGAGTCAGAATACAACCTGATCACGGTGATGGGAACAGTCCAGATGAGGTGGTCTTCCTGAAAGCAGTGATCCAGTAGAAAGGTCTGGTAGCTCGAGTCCTCTGGGAATCCAGTGGGTAAGCTCCCACGTACTGTCCCAAACCCTGAGCTTATATCCAGGCTGGAATGCTTGGTTCCTCCCTCTGGGCGGAGCATCTCACAATAGGATAGTGAGTCATGCAGGGGGTCCTTGATGGGCCATTAAACAGAGATAACTCCAGAGGGTGTTATCTATGAGTCATGGGCAAGGCATCTGATGGGCCATTAGCAGAAGATTAGCCCTGAGGGTGGAGGTCCGGGAACAGCACTGCTCCAACAATTGGATTCACAGTTCGTTAGGATGGTGATAGAATACTTTGTGCACACCCTACATTACAACCCAGGACACTGGTTTGGGCTCCTGGTGCTAATTTTTGTCATGACACAACTTAGGGACTGACAGCAAGGCCATGTTAAGTGTTCTGTACTGGAAGACAGTACATTTCCTACAGTTCCCTAACATTTCTGCAATTGGGAGTGAAACTCACTTGCTCTCTCCTTACAATGCAGGGATTCTTACTGAGCAGCTCAAATGCAGACTTGAGAAGGGAAGAAGATCCAGCTGCACTATTTCTTCTTTCCAGTTACTTGCAGAGGTCAGTTGCGCCATGAGAACATATCATAGAGAGTGACCCCAGGGAGATGATGTTGTCTGTTTTATGAGGAGAGCTGGGACATTTACAAGACTTCTCTCCCACATGGATCTCCTTACACAAAGAGCTGTTATTCTTTGCCTTATAGATCCTTTACATCACAGAGGCTTAACACATTTTACCTGTGTAGCACGTAATCTTCTGCTTTTATCTGAGCCTTCTGAGTGTATTTTAATCCAATTTCCCTGAAGCATAATGCAGGGAAGGAAGTGATCTCACTTCATGCTTGCTGTGAGTAGTGCAGGCTGAGAGAATTTAATGGCTTAGATGTTCATATTCACAGGGACTTTAGTTGTGACTGTCTTCTTGCAAATAATGGGAAGGGGAAGGGGCTTCCACTATCCTGTCTAACTAGACCATGTGTGCATTAATCTTAAAAGCGAAATTGTATCGGAGCTGTTATTGATATTTTCATCTTTTATCAGTAGTAAAGTTTCTCCGTGTAATCACAGTATGAGATTATATTCATCATCCTGCTAATTGGCACCATTTTAAGAAGTTCTGTCAGTTTGTCCTTATCTTTCCTCCTTAGTTTGTCTCTAATATGGATGAGTAAGCTGAGTTATGTGCTGTAGTGCTTGGATATATCACAGTTCAGTGATTTTAGCACATCTATTTTCTTTGAATGCAAAAGGTTAATTTCATTTCAGTGTAGGTTCAGTCTGGATACTGACCTTTACAACTGGAAAAACAGATAGAATCATAGTTTAATTAACCTTCCAACCAGGACACATACTTGAAGCATACTCAAGAAGCCGTATGCTTTAAATACTACTGGGAGTCACATTGGAGTAGCAGATCATTGGTATCCTGAAACATTATCACTGTTCTGAATTAGACAAAAGGAGAAGTGTATTAGTGAAGCGGAGAAGCACACAGCTGAGCTTCGAAAGAACTAAGGTAAACTGAAAACAGAATATCGAAATTACGTCTTCATAATTTGTCTGAATTGTGAAATAGGAACAGCAAAGAAGATACTGAAACTGTCTGATTCTCTGTTGACATTTTCTCTAACCTATCCTCTTTTTCATTGTTGTAGTTTTCTGTGGCCCTTCTAAGTTAAAACACAAACATGTTTTTTTGAATTAGATTTTGTGCTATTTTTAAAGAAGCTCAACTCTTTAAGCAAGTAAAGAAAAACAAATATAGACTTAGTCCCTTTACTTTTTCTGCTTGATCACTTAATTTCTAATCAGTTTAATGCTTAATAAAAATGTCAAGACCTAAAATTGAATCCTTAATTCTTCCTCTGAGGCTCTTCTCTATAATAATTTCTTCTCTAGAATCTCACATTGTGAAAGCCTTGTTTTGCTTGTTTTTAGTAATAATTGGCAAGATTGCTCTTTCTGTACAAAGGAAAAAATTTCATTTTGAGCTAAAGATGGTTTTTTTTGAGCTAAAAGAGAATCGCTTGAATACCATCTGCATTTTTATATGTGTGTAAGCCAATGTTTGCTAGCGTTGGGAGGTGAGGTTTCCAAAAATGTGAAAAGTATCTTGTTGCTGATGATGTTCTATGAGCATCACATTGCAAATTGTGAACCACTGCCTTACATGAATGAGCCAAATATTCGGTGGACAAGTCTCCATTTGACTCTGAGTAAGTCACCAGTTAAATACCTGCTCCAGATACAAGTGGCAAAATACTGTATATTTTCTTAAAATGGTAAAACTGTGCTTGAACATAGACTTCTAGAAATCTGGAAATGTAATGAAGATTGAAAATCTAGAGCATTTATTACAGTGAGATCTATTGAAATGTGATGAAATAGGGTATTATTGCCCTAGAAAATGACAGGAGAGATTTGGGTGTAATGATATTTCACTTTGTGTAGTGACTAAGCAAGGCAGGATTCTTTGGTGAGAAAGCACAGAAAAGAATAGATTGAAATCACACATGCTTCATTATTGCCTGCAGTAATGGAAAAGATGAAGAGCGTAAGGTAGTAATTAAAATGTTTCGTGAATAAGAGACTGGATAATTTCAGTGGCTTTTTTAGCAGCTACAGTCCTGAAGACAAATACACATAAATGCTTAGAATATTGTGGGCAAATACTCAAGTCAATTACAGTGTCAGGATGTTACTCCCAACATATTAGTCTAAATTCTGTGCAGTAATTAACAGATATTAATAAAACAAATGTAGTCTATTCCAAATTCTGGTAAGTAGTTATTTATAGGCACCCTGGGAAAGTTTGAATTATTGTCTGTCCTAATTGTGCCAGGGACTTTTTTATTAGGCATGGAGGTCTGACTGGGAGGAATTAATAACTGCCTGCAAAGACTCTGCGTTACAGTTAATCAGATTTCTTGGCAGAGCCACTTCTTATATTTTGGTCTTACTTTTCTGTCTGTTCATTTGTCACATGTAAAATGAGAAATTGTGCTCCTAACAGTAAAATCTTCTCTGCTAGTGTAACATTTTGTCTACACCAGGGCAGTGTCATTATTATCTCTTTTCCCCACCCTTCCTCCTCCTCAGCCCCTTGGTGTTCCTCTTTACATCTGAGAGATTTCTGTTTATAACAGAAAATCTGCTAAGAAGGAGTAATCAGTAAATGCTGTGTTGTACGTGCCCATCTCTCAACACATCTTTGAGTCTAAATGTAGGTCATGTCTGTCTGTAGAAACCTTCTCTCATGAATATGTATAACTTGCTTGGCAAGTTTGCTAACAACAGGTGTTTCCTGTGTTCCTTGCTTCTTTTTACTTGCATTATTTTATGTGGAAAATAGAACCAACTTTCAGCCTTTTAATTAAACATTAAGGTAGCTATAAAGGAAAAGAACCAAAAAAATCTTTTGTGTAATCGTTTTCTTCCATCCCCTGACAGAATAAATGAATATATAGTATTAGTTAGGGCTTTTGAGTTCTAAGAATAAGCCCAACTTAATTGTAATTTCCACAGCATGCTTTCATTAATGAATATAATAAATATTTCAGAAAGCAGAGGGGGAAAAAATGCTGTCCTAAAATATGCAAGAGGTAACTGAAACAAGGATCAAGCATTAGAACAGGCTGTTTGGGGAAGTGTTTGACTCACCATCTCTGGAGTTACTTAAAAGGGATGTGGGTGTGGTGCTTGTGGTTTGATGTGAGATCTGGCACTGCTGGTTTAACAATTGACTTGGTGAATTTAGAGGTCTTTTCAAACCTAAACAATTCCATGATTCTGCATTTTATGAAGGATGGATTGAAGTACATAAAAGATTTGAGTTAATTTCAGTGTTGGTTCTAAAGCAGAGAAGTGGCTGTAGAGACATATTTTAACTTGAAGCTGTCCTTTTTCAAGTTTTCTACACCTTTTACTGAGAATACATATGTCACTCCAGGAGCTTTCATACAGAGCTTTGCTGAAAATAATTGTGTAGAGATTTTGACATTTAAGCTCTTAAGTTTATATTTTGCTTTGATGGTTAAAGAGACATGAGTTGCAATGTTCACATTTATGTTGAAAATTACAAACTACATAATAACTAAATTAATTATATTAAATGATAAGCCAAAATCTGCTTAATTATTTATTAACCTGATCTCACATGAAGATGAATTTAGGGATTTCCAGAAGATGTAGGAAAGTTGCTAATGATTATATCTGTGGAATCTATGTACATCTTGGATTCAGCTGGCAAAAAATTTCCTCTATTTTTTATTTTCAGGTTGTGATTTTAAGTTTTCAGACATGCCAAACCCATAGCACCAAGATTTACAGGGCCTGCTGGAACAACATAAATTACTCAGCTGGTAACATCTATGATTTTTTTGTCCACATTCAGAAGTGGAAATCCTGACCACCAATGTACAACATAAAGACATAAAGCTTTATTAGACAGCAGATATGAAAGGGGTGATATTGAACATACAGAATATTAATTAACTAATTTTTTATAGCTCTATTGAAATTGAGGTGTATTTAATTAAATTTTTATCCTTTGATAAACACTTGGCTATTAGAAAACTAGTTGACCACCCAGAGGCTTACATGCCTGTTACTAACTGATTGGAATCCAGGAGGTCATAAAAACACAGACAGTAAAGTGATCCCTGAATTCCAGCTTCTGAGATGCAGTAGTTGGTCTTTTCAGTTAAAAAATCTGATTATTTTCATGCTTAACAAGGATAAATTGGAATTCGTACCATACTACGAAATAAAATCCAATTACATGGTAGACACACCACATCTACTTTCTTGTAAAGAGCTTAAAACTCCTGGCTGAAATTTTTACTGACCACCAAGAGTGTTCTTACAGTAGAGAACTGCAGGGACCAGATATTTCGGAGCCTTCAGACTGAAAATAGAACAAACATCAGTTCAGCATGGCAGTGAAAAGCCTTCACTTCAGTTTCACTGAATCTTATGGAAAAGCAAAGTTGCATCTTGTAGTGGGAGGTTAGGAAAATAAATACAGTGCCTAGTATATGTAGGAGACTGGAGGAAGAGTTGATTGGCTCAAAACAACAAGGTGGGAAGTGCCTTTTTCCATCAGAATGGTCTAAAGTTGGCAAGAAAAAGTTGTTTTGAATCACCTGAGTTCAATTCTCCTGCTCAATTCCCATAGTAAAGCCAACTACTTCCCACTAAATCCACAGAGCAGACTGGGGGTTACAGTGTACTGAAGTACTGTCATGTGGTACAAGACAGGATGAAAAGACAGATCTTTATTGATTAAGGATGTAAATGCCTAAATACATCATCTGTAAATGATAGTAATGTGTAAATAATAGACCCATTTGATTTAAGAGTGCTGCAGTGAAATTAATTGTGTTACATTTCTGTTCATCCCAGAGAGAGACAAAATGATAGCTTGATGTCAAAGTGAGGAGGATTCTATTTCACATTCTTGGTCTATATGTCAAACCCATTTAAGAAGGGTAATATGGTGTGAAAATAAGTGTTAATTAAAGAGTTGCTTTATTTCATATCTGAAACCAAGTTATGTGTTGTGACATGTCTTGGTTGACATACAGTGACATTTCACACCTGTCCAGAAGTAATAAAATTGAAGATAGACTGCTAGTCTTACATTAGAAAAACAGATTGACAAATTAAAGCCTTCAGGCTGTTAATTGCATTTGTATTTTAGAGAAAAAAATAAGGAAGTGGTATTTTTCTTCATTTTCTAAAGCTGAGAAATGTCAAGAAAAAGAAGTACAAAACATTTTCAGTTTTTCAAGCTAGGGTATCTTTATCAACCACACGCAAACACAAAAGCCCTGTAACATGTTTCCAGTATTAAATAAATGTAAATTAAGTGTTGGTGCAATCACGCAGGTTTCTTATAATTGCCAGGTAATTTAAAAATGAGCAAACAAGTAGCAGAAGGTGGTTTTGACATGTGGAAATCTATCTTAAAATCGATGGCTTACCTGTTTTAGCTGAAGTGCTCTGATTAACATAGTGAGATGGTGGAAATTAAACCAGGTGCAGTTAGACATTGATACAATAATAATTAAAAACTCTGTGGTTTTGCTGAAGAGAAGTAACTTGGCAAATAACAGTGGAAAAGAAAAACATTAATCAGAGCAGGCCAAATTTGCAGACCAAGCTGTGTTTCTAAATGTGACAAGTAAATCTGCGAGATGTGTCAGAGAAGTTGGAGCCTTGTATTGAGTGCCAGTAAGTGCACAGTTATTTGGTGAAAAAATTAACAGTGATGAATTCATGCAATTGCTCACCCTCCCTGTAGGTTTCTGTTTTGTGTTTAAAAACAGGCTTTTAAAAATGTGTATATGCATAGAGAAAACGTTTGTAAGAGAAATAGAGAAAACTCTTTATGTGGTTCCATATTTTGACAAAACAGGAGAAACATTTTCCCATGTTTATTTTTCATTCCATCTCTTTTCCCTTATACTTGTCTTTTAAAAAAATTCATTTATTTTCATAATATTTTCTTCAGTTGTAATTGATATTATCCCTCTGCATTTTTTTATTTAGTATCCTTTGTGAATAGTATTCCATACATCTTGGTAATACCAGGGTGTATCATTAGAGTACTGACTAGTAGTTTATTGATTTTTGAGTTTTAGTCTTCCTTGCTTTTTCTCTATGACTTTCTAATCAAAAAAATAATGGCACGTTTCCTTTCTCCAGTATCTATCTTTGCACATTTTTATTTTTCACTATGTGTTCAGCTTTGGATAAAACAGGTGTCCAAGCTACAATCTGAAGACCATGGGCATCTAATTTTACTAGATTTTTCATGCAGTGCTATGCTTAATGCATGGTGTTCACCACACAGTTCCTGAGTCAACAAAGGCAGGTACCATTTTAGATTTTTTTTTTTGCATACTAAATATTTTAGAATGCCTAATCATAAACAACCTTGGGTTCAATGCTTGTGATTTTTCTTAAGGTTAAAGTATTGTCAGCCAGCTGATGGATTCAGTGAGTGAAACTAGCAGTGTGTGAAAATTTGACATCTATTTAAAGAATGAAAACAATCATGTGAAACTCTGAGGGAGTTTAGAGTGTGTTAACCTAGAAACTGGTTAGGATATTGTTGTCCATAGTCTGTGATAGATGATGTCATTTGGAAGTGAGTTGGGTACTGTAGGACAGGGTTTTTTTTTTAAAAAGAGGAGTGCCACAAACTTCTCTGTCAGTAGGTTCAGTCTGATGTGTTGCCCTAGACCAAGGAAGCAGAAAGATCCACTGTGACCAGGCTGTTGCCACTCAGCAGTGTACTGCTGATTGCCCAAGTCTATCCTAAGCAACACAGAGTTTCACCTCCTGGAGCTAAGTGGAGACATTTGTCAGACTGGGATGCATTGTGTTAAATAATGCAAATACTGGTACTTCTTATTGGCACTTGTTTCTATGAACAACCAAAATGTACCTGAATTATCAACACTGTTTCCAGCACAGTCCAAAACTCAGTCCCATACCAGCTACTGTGAAGAAAATGATCCCAGCCAAAACCAGCACAAACGTCATTCTCATTTGTAAAGGCACTGCCAAAAATAATTTTCCAATAAAAGCCTCTGACTAGATTCTTACCTCACGATCAGTCAAGGGCAGCTACGTGACACACATTGTCTGTTAAGTGATTTGTGTTGAACAAATTCCCAGCTTCGTGGTTATTCAATTTGTAATTTTGGCGAGGATTTCTAGGAACTTTTCATTTTTGCTGCATATGGTAGAACAAATTAAAATCTGGCCCTTTTTGTGATCTGAGAAGTGGATTTCACTTATATCAGGTGAGTGTTTAGTGTATGCTTTTCTGACTTTTTTTCTGTGCATGCCTGTACTTTGTTTCAAGACTGATTCAGTGCTGTGTTTTTCCTTTTATTTTGTAATGGTGCATTTGTTCCCATTCGAACACAGCTTTGACCTTGAATATCTGTGCAACATGGGGAAGTAACTGGATGTTGTATCATGAAAGATATGCATGTAAAAGCATCACTGTGAAAGCCTTAACAGGAAGCATGCGATTGACTCATCTTGGACTGTGATGGAAAGTGCCCTGAGGCTCATTAAAGTGTAATTAGCGTTTTCAACTGAAAAGGATGGTGGATCAGATTCTGATGTATTTATCATGCTTATTAGCATCTTACACTGAAAAAACCCTGACACACTGAGACTGATAAGGAGATAGGAATCTAGCACACTAGAGATACCAGGGCAAGAAGCAGCCATAAGTAATACAGCAATATGTGCCATGCAGTTGGTGGCATTGAAAATTTTTGTTTAGAGGATGAAATGCTGAAAAAGAAGATAACTTCCTAAAATGTTTAACTCTGAACCTTATTACTGTGGAAGTACCAATGTAAAATTTTTAGTCTTGTGTGCTGCAAATCTGGCAAGAGGGATTTCTTAGTTGGAAAATAAGCAACAGGGCCTATGACAAGTTAAGCTTCTGCACATTATTCTTAAGTAAAGTTACTGCATAGGCCATGAACAGGTAGGTTCCTTGATAATTCCTATGTACTCTCCTACCCATCAATCTATAAATGTGGCAAATATACAACTTCTAAGGTAATTAAACTATTTTATGTCACACTGGAATATGTAGTCTGCTTCCACAGATGACAGTCAGAATGGCATTTTGAAATGCTTCAGCATCCTCAGAACCCTTTTTGTGATAATTAGTTGTTTTTGCACAGTTGTGCTTTACAAGAGACCTTCAGTCTAGATTTATCTTATCATTCTGCCTTTCCACTAGTGACCTTGTAGGTGATTTGACATTAATGTTGAACTTCCTAGTGAAGTTAAAATGTCTTAGAATAAGCAAATTATTTGTTTACAAAGGGAGATAGATTTTCTTACATTTTCAAATATAGATTACAAATAATTTTATATTTGCTGATTTAGTAGTATGATTCATTTGTAAGAGGAATTATATATCTGACTGTTGGAATATTTGAAAGTATGAAAAAGTATAGATAAAATATGTAGCAGCACAGACAATAATTGCATAAAAAATAAAACACAACTGTCAGCTAATGATAGGCTTTTTTCTCAGTATTATTTTAGAGCTTAAATCTACTTTGACTTGCTTTCAGAATGTAAATTCTCCACATCAAACCTGTTTTAGGAATTGCCAGTTACTCTGAATTCATTAGGATGTTATCACAAGCAGCTGATTTCCCCCTCTCCTTTCCCATGGAGAAAAGGCTGGCCAAGAGGCAGGGTGTATGCTCTGTCAGTAGTAACATTGTAATTATTTTCTTGGCATAAATAATTTTAAATAAACCGTACTGTGCTTGTATTTGTTTTGAAGAAATAGACCCCAACACAAGAAACTGAAATAGTTTTTGAGTAATGTAGCAATAGCCACACCAAGGTTATCCTGGCTCTGGCTACTTGCAGTAAGAGAGAACTAGTAGACAGTAAATACATTTACACATCTATTCATACAAATAGATCAAGGGATAGTTATGTATTTTTAGATATTTTATTTATATATGTGATACGGTATATATGAATAATACAAATGGTAATATTCTGTGTATTTTGTTGATGTTTAATTTTATTAATAGTTGCTGTTGTCTGTACCTCATTCTTTTAATTAAAGGTTGCATCTCTATCACAGTTTTTAATATTCACAATGAGCTTTTTTTCCTGTCCCTTGACATTTTGAATCTAGCAGTTCTGTCATATTGAAAAAATTCTGGGTTCCATTAAAATTATGCATGATGCCCAGTAATTACAGTGTGTTTATATCTTAGATAATTGTGGGCATTGGATTTTTTGTTTTACAGTTAAAGTAAATGTTACCGGGTTTGTGATTCTTTTCTTTCCATTTTCATGTTGAGATGTTGAAATAAGTGTATGCAGTCCGTACATGAATTTTAATAATGCCAGTTCCTGCTCCTTCAGCAATTGATGTTCCTACTTGAGATCATCTATGTATGTAATAGCTTAGGCCATAAAGGGAAAGCAGTTTCTGCTCCTATTCAGAATTCTAGAAATGAAAAGGTGCTGAGAGGAGGCTCCTGTGCAGATCCAGTGAGGGGGTATTATGTAGAAAGGCACTTCAGGCAGGCAGAACTGTGTTTGTTTGGCCTGTGTTGTGCTTACCTATAGGAGGCATTTATTTTTGTGACATGTTGTGACATGACTTACAGATGAGTATCTGTCATTACAGTCATGTGTGGAACTCCAGGGCTGAGGACTGTGTGCAGATGTGTGAAGCAGCACAAGGCACCACTGGGGTGCAAAGATTAGAGTCCACAAAAATAAATCATAGACAAAATATTTTGTAAAAGGTTTTTTGGGGGGCCGGTGGGTTGGTTGTGTTTGTATGACAGAAGCTGTTGCTTAAGATTCTCCTGTGAACTGAGATACTCTGATAAATTCTTGATGCTTTTGTGCTCGCTTCAGAGAGATGAAGTGCAATCCATTAACAAGGTGCTTGGGTCAGCCCGAGTGATCCTCAGAGCCAGAGCAAAACAAGGGGCAGCTAAGGAAAGAAAGCAGACAAATGGATTAGTTTAAAATGTGCTGTGCTGCCCAGCAAGACTTAAAATCCTTAACCGTGCGTATGAATACTTATATATGAGCTACAGAACAACTAGCTAATTTCCTACTTTCCTCTTTATAATGAGAGCCTGTACTGTTCACAACAGTAGTTTAGAAATTTGTTATTACTAACCTCCTCCTCAGCCCAGTCACGGTTTTATTCTCTTGCTTTAAAAAGAAAAATCTGTTTATCAGCAGTGCAAGTTGCATTTCTAAATTGAAAGAAAAAAAATAAAGAAGCTGTATCTAAGTATTAGAAAGTTTAATGAGTTTGGATGTAAGATGGTCCCTGAAAATAATACCACTTCAAAAACCCAGTCTTATTGAAATGAAGTTTTGGGAGGTAGTTTACTATTGTGAAAAAATAAATTCTGCACTTATTTTTAATTATTTTAAATATTATTTTAATTATTTTAATTGTATACAGAATATTTTTTATTATTATATGGTGGGTCAGGTGCATGAAACATTCCTCCTAAAGCACTTTCATGAACATGTCATTATTTGAGATTTTGTGGTATTATTTCTCCTTTGTCTTCCTCCCTGAATTTATATTGAAGGCTGATTTATGTTTTCAATTATATCCTTGTAAGGGATCTTGGTAAAACCTAATTCCTAAGAAATTTACAAACACAGACTGATTTTTCTTGATACTCAAGTAGAATAGTTTGGGGAACTTATTTTTTCTGCCATTGCAGTTTAGAAAAGATACTTGATGAGTATTTGCAGGATGTAGTGTGGGTTAGAAGAGATGAGATATTGGTGGTACAGGACATCTGGTAAGAAGAAGAGGCATTTCACTGTGGTCTTCATAAGACAATCCAAAAAGTTTGTGCCTGTCCAGGAGGAGTCTAGGGAGGACCTGTTTTGCTATTTTGTTGACTGGATGAAAACAGTTTAAGAATTTTATTGGCAGATCTCTAAGAATATCTTGTTTTCACTTTGCTCAAGGGCCAGGACTCTGTGTGTGTGTAAATTTAGAAAACTCGGTCACAGAGATCAAAAATCCTCTTTACAGACATTAAATAATTCCTGCTGAGAAGTGTAATTCCAAAAGGTGAATGCTATTTTCTTTGAAATAATCTGATTCAAAGATTAAGGAAATTGAATCTGATTTCCTTGATGCACAAAAATATGTATAGATGTCTTTGGTTAAATCCTTTGGTTAAGTCTTTACTCTGCAGTTCTGTGGCCTCACCTCGAGTCCTGTGTGCAGTTTTGGGGACCACAATATAAAAAAGATATTAAGGCATTAGTGAGAGTCTGAAGGAGAGGCACAAGTATGGTGAAGGGCCTTGAGAAGAAGCCATGTGAGGAGTGGGTGAGGTCACTTGCTCTGTTCAGCCTGGAGGAGAGAGAGGGCAGACCTCACTGCAGTTACAACTTCTTCGTGAGGGGAAGAGGAAGTGCAGACACTGATCTCTTCTCTGTGGTGACCAGTGACAGGACCCAAGGGAATGGTCTTGTCAGGAGACCTTTAGGTTCAACATCAAATAAGGGTTCTTCACCCAGAGAGTGGCTGGGCACTGGAACAGGCTTCCCAGGGAAATGGTCACAGCACCAGCCTGAGAATTCAAGAAGCATTTGGACAATGCTCTCAGGGATATGGTGTGAATCTTGGGGTGTCCTGTGCAGGGGCAGAAGGTGGACTTGATGATCCTTGTGGGTCCCTTCCAACTCAGCATATTCTGTGTTTCATTGTTAACTTTCAAAATGTAAATTAGTATTGAATCTGTGCAAAAAAACAAACAAACTGTTTAGCAAGCTTGTAGGGGAAGCATTTTGCAATACAGTTTCTCTTCACTTAGTTATAACAAAAATCAATTATTCTTAACAATTCAAGTGCTTTGTAAACATGAATCATTAAAACAGAAGCGTGCAGACAGTCTTTAAGGACACAGTTCAAAAGTGATTTTGCCATAACTTTTCTATTCTGTTCTTTTGTTGTATGAATAGTCACGCAAGTTGAATAGGAACTTCAGTCAAGAATTCTATATTTGATTTATGTACTGTAATTTAGTGCAGCACTTTTTGTTCTGTTTATTCTGTTGTTTTCAGGATAAATCACCATGAAATACCTGAACCTAGTAATGATGATTAAATTTATTTCTTTGTTTTTTCCAAAAAACTGTTGAGACAGCACTCTTTCTCTCAGTTTAGACGATTCAGTGTATGAGCAGTACTTTGCACACTGAGGATGCTGTGAATTTTCAGCTGGAGAGTCAGAATCTTGTTGTAGCCCAAGTGAAGGAGATAATGTGCCAGAGAGAAGAATGAATCATGTAAAAAGCCTGGAGAACTGTTGTCAAGAAACAGATTTTGAAAATGAATCTTGAATGATGGATTGTTGAAATAAAAGAAGTTAGAGTTCCAGGGTTCACTATGCTGTCAGAAAATGCAATGTATTTTTTTTTAGTCCAAGGGATGGACAATGAAGCCTGCATGCTTTTAGCAGGGAGTTTCTCAGCTGTGATCCCCATTCATAACTTCTAACCACAAAATGCGAACTAATTTCATGGGTCCATAACTTCTATTATTTTGAGGTCAAAGCAGAGCTCCTCTGAATGATGTACCCAGAATATCCAAAGTGTATTTTCTATGGATATAAATGCAGACATTCAAACTGTATATATTTAATGTCATTGAAAAAGGATAAGCAATTATGAATTTATTACCAAAGCTACAGTGGATAATATACCACAGAAGTAATATTTGAATCACAGTGTACTTCAGGTCAGAAAGGATTATCTACTCCACATCCCTGTTCAAAGTGGGCCCAGCCTCAAGGACAAAATGTAAAAAATGAATGCATAACTTGAAGAAATTTTTTTTTCTAAATTGTTCTTAAAAAAAAGCATGACAAGCAAATCTGAAGGTGATTAAATCCTGAGATTTAGTTTCTATTATAGAATAAAATGTAGAGTGCTGTGTGGTCAGGGAGCTCAGTGGTGCTTGATTTTTGATGACAAATGTCTATTGTGCTACTTAGTGCTAGTGAAGACAAAGTAGAAAGAGAGATAGTTCAGGATATTTATATTTGCAGTACAAAAAAAAAATGATGGTACTGAGGTATGGAATAAAAACATTAGCCACCCACAGTCTGGAGGAAGAAAGATTATAGGTATACGAAACAAGAAGCAGTTTCTAAACTATTTTTTCATATGGATGTACTTCCTGGGGTTGAGATCAAAGTGGCTTTTTTAGTACAAAAATGACAAAAGTGGGGTTTTTGTAAATGTTTGCTGTCTAATTGCCTGAGGGGTTTTTTTTGATTCATTTTTGCCAGCACAAAACTGTTCTGTGCCACCAAGTGTTGGGGAAATACTCATTTCTAGACTTGACATGCATTAGTGGAGGAGGAAATTCAGCCTTTGGTAGCTGGCACCTTCTGTATTTTTTCTGTAGTTTTACTGAATGCAGGTTGAGGAGAGATGGGTCATAGTCAAGTTGAAAGCCTCTTGTGGATGTGTGCATGTATGTGTTTGCATGATGCATGAATTGCAAATAAAGCTGCAGAAGCAAAAGCTCTACTTTGGGTTTCGACACCTTGTTCCTACAAGTAGGTTATCTAACAGACTTACACACGTGATGTCTAGGTCAACTCCTTCTACGTAAAAATCAGTCTTGACTTGAATGCTTCACTTGAGTGTTTGAACCTACATTCTCAAGTGCTGAGAATAATATTTTCATGGCTCTCTTAAAATACATGCTCACTAAGGGGATGAGCCCTGTTTCTGAAATATCTTACCTTTTACTGACATTTTTGAACCCCTTCTCCACTCCATCCTTTGGATTGCTGGGAAAAAACCCGCAATGACCACGTGCTATAGAACTGTAGCTCTTTGACATACACTTTATTAATGCACTTCAGCCTGTGGTGTTGGTTTGTGTATGTGTGCTGTTTGCAAGAGTGAGAGGGGATGGAGGAGTAGATGTTAAACTGAACATGCATCTCTGCATGATCACAATTTGTTTTTCTCAGAACATATCTTTCCAGGAAGTCATCTAGTACTGCTGATTTTCCTAGAGGATGAATTCTACTTTTTTTTTTTTTTTTTTTTNGAATACTTTCAGTGTGGCTGGGAAGTTTTTGTCATTGAACATTTGTTGTCATACATAATTACCAATTTTCATGAGAAGCTCTGATGATTCCTTGATCTTTGACTCAAAATGGTTTTTCTAAAAAACTGCACAATAAACTGACAGTAATTAAATACTAGCATTAATTTCTTACAGAACTTTTTAAAAACTTTTACTCATGTAATTCTCAAGGCTTTTGTGATGGTTTATTTCTTGAACTTTCTTCCATTGTACAGTCAGTAGCCAAACTGAAGAAAACTAGAGAAGAGAATTTCTCTGCAATCACAGTCACAGAAAAGATTAGGTAAAATCCAAATGACATAACTTTTTTTCATTTTTTAATTTTGTTTTCCAGAATGACAAATCCCCAGGGCGTTCCACAAGTCGATCAAGTAATATTTCTAAGGTATGTGAAATCTATTTCCTTTTTCTAGAATTTAAAGAAAATCAGGTAATTAAACAATACTTTAATCCATTATATTCCTTATATAGAATTCTATTTATAAGAACCAGATTTTAAAGTTTTGCTGCTGAACATTATGGTTACCCTGTAAACTCCATCATAAATATCCAATTAGTCATTACTGTAAAATGTGTAATAATAATAAGCAAATAACACATTTTTTCACCTGCTTTCCCTGAGTGTTTAATGTTACCTTAACACTTTGGCTTAATATAGAATTACTACTTGATTTTTCTCTTCCTGCCCTACCCAAATAATAACAGCTGTAATGTGCAAAGCTATGAATCTGTCTTTATTTCAGACTGAATTCCTTTTACAGGAATATATGGTTCATTGAAGCCAGGACTTTATATTTACATGCTTTTTGGTTTTTAGGAAACAGAAGGGAAACTTTGGGAAAGGCAAAATGTGACTTTTCCTGAAGTTCTTTGGTTTTAACCCCCTTTTTTTCTGTATTTTTGGTTCAGATGTGGCTGAAATTTATGCCAAATAGCCAGGATATACAGGAGGTAAAAGATAAAAGCTCCATTTTTTTTTTTTAATCCAGACTTAAACATCTGCCATGTATTATGTTGGGTTCTAAATATTTTGCATTTAGGGCAAGCATGGTATCCTTAAACCTCTTCCCTATTTAACATCCTTAAGTATTTTCCAAAAAATATTTTTGTCTTTGGGGTACCACCTGTAAAGCATTTTTCTTTTGAGAGCATAAAACAAAACCAAAAAAGATAACAAACCCCAACTGTGATTTTAAGGTAGTATACTTAGTTCTATGTTAGGTTCTGCTCTCTTACGTTAAGAAGGGAAAAAGAAAGGCAGGGAAAAAGATGCAGAATATATCCAGCCTGCTGTACAATATAGCTGAAGCTCTTCTAGGTTTACTGTGTAATCCTTAGAAATTATATGGTTATATACTTACAGACTTCTTCACTGGGAATTGTATTAATTAATTTAATTACGAGTTTTGAATGCATGTCTCTAGCTATAGTTACTGTAAATCTATTATGAATTAATACTACTTTTTCTGCTTTTTTAAAAGACAAATGCATGGGTTGCACTGTGATAAAGCATAAGTATATTCACTGACATGAGAAACATGCCAGTGATTAACATTTATTTTGAAATTATTTCTGCAGACATCACTATAGTCGCTTATTAGAAAGTTATATTTGCACTGGTTCTAGTTGCAAGTTAAAAACACAGGTTTTCAGTCATGCACTTAATCTTTTTCTGATGTATAGCATCATGCATTGTTTTGGATCAATTTTTCTGTGTGAAGCTACCTGCCACTGAAGTTTGTCAAATGCTGAAAGACATTTGATTGGAATTCCAGTTTCATTTATTGTCTGACTTAAAACGATTTTTTTGTCCAACAGCTTTTTATATGTGTATGTATACATAGAAAAGCAAACACTTGACTTTGCAGGTTGATACTGCATAGCAGAAAGTGATAGTAAAAATACTCCACCTCAAAACAAGACTGAAAGCTTCTAGGCCAGATAAACAACATGCCAAAGGCAAGAGCTGTAATCTGTGCAGTGTCAGATCTTCCACACAATAAAAATTTCAATGGGCAAAAACTTAGATAGTCTTCATGTAAAACTATAAATTAGTGTTATGAAAACATTGTCTTTCACTGTTTTCATTTGCCTGTATGTATTAGTTAAAAAGGGTCAAATGGAATTAAATTTTAATAGTTACCGTGTGTTGTGTATTCCACCCTTGGTTGGATGTAGAGCTTCTGCCCCAGAGCAGAGTAGATACCACTGGACTTTGTACCAATCTATTTGTGAAATGAAATACAGCACAGATTCTGTAAATATAGATTCATATTTCATAATGCTCCTCAGTTGTTTATTTGGAGAGGACACCTGAGGTTTGCAGTGTATGCTTGGGCAATTTTGCATGCTAGGTACGTGAATTTAAAGTCTGAACTTTGTGGTATTACAGATTAAACTGAATTGTTGAACGCTGAATATGTCTTATTTAGTTATAAAGAAGGAATGGTTTTGATTTGTTATTTTCCAGATACTAGGTAGTATATACCTCTTCAATCTAGAGATTTTAAAATCAAATATTCCCAAGACAGGTGGATGTGTGTGTGTGTGTGCAAGTCAACGCCTCAATTTTACCATTCACTTTTGCTGGCTGTTGAGAGTGTAGAAGTTTAGCATGTTGCAAGGACTTTTCTTATTGCATGTAATTTTCTGGCAAGAATTTCAGTGACAGACTATTTAAGGCAAATGAAAGAACAAAACTTAAAATATTTGACTGACAGCTGGGGCTGTCTTCAGTGAACAGCAGCCTGGGAATTTGTTCATTCACCTCAGCCTTTTATTTATTTATATCAGGAAAACTGGCCTGGAACGCCAAAAGCAACCGCTTCTGTTAGTTTTGCAATCAGAGACAATTAGGAAAATGTATCAGTGTCTGATTTTTGCTGCACTTCTGGTAATAACCTAGATTTTTACTGTGCAATCAATAAATCAAGAAACAATTGTTTTGCATTCTACCCTGCTAGCACTTAGTTAGATATGATTAGTGATTTAATAATTAGATTATCATATTTTGGACTGATCAGTATTTGACATTACCTTGTATTGACAAAGTGTAGCCCTAGATAGTAGTTATGGCTTTCAAAACCTATCTACATAAAGAAATCTATGCACATAAAGAAAAATATAAAGTACTTGGAAATGTGAGTTGTGAACCAGCCTTGATGATTTTAAATTATTACTATTTTTTTTAAGCATTAGGATTTTTTTCTACCTATTTCCCGTGTTGCTGGAAGCAGAAGGAACTTAATTATTCTTTGTAATGAGAGAGTATTGTGCTGTGTTCTGGATCTCAGAATTGAAATTATCCTATCTGCATGTGTTTAAAATCTTAAGTAAATTAAAAACTTGACCGTGTTTGTTGCTATTTGCCATTGCTTAGTATTCTGTGCACCGTAACTTCCTTCATTAAAGTTCTTGTGTCTTCCAAAATCTTTGTGTAATTTATAGGAAAGCTAGTCAGAGAACGATCTGGTGGGTTCATTGTTTTCTGTTGTGGTTAACCAGTGGAACAAATCTTATGTCTGAATTACAGTCTGTAGCCTTTATGCTCTATATGTGTTTCTGAGGCTGCCTGGTTATGTTAAAATGCTTTCTGGAAGAAATGTTTCTAAAACATTGTAATTATCTTTCTTTATGTTAATTATGATTCAAGAGCTCATTAGAGAAGGATGCTGTCTCACCAGTGAGATCTGAAATTCTCTGATGGGAAGCTTGGGCTTATTTTTCAGTGCAGAGAAAATCAGGCTTGGAGCAAATTGCCTGAATTTTATTTTGCCTCAATTACTTCTCAAAAGCCTGGAGCAGGTGTTAGAACACTTTTTATTTACAAGTCTCTGAAGCATCCATCTAATAAAACTCTGTCAAGTCATATCAGGAAGTGAGGTGCTTGTTTTGGAATATTGTGTGTGATAATATTCACATGTCTAATTTAGAATATGAATAACAATAGAAGAAAGAAAGAAGGGAAGAGTTGTTTTTACTGTACGTTAGCAATTTCTGATTTCTGGTGTCAGGTGGAGCTCCTCTCAATAAGATACAAATGAAAACCAAAAGGCACCAGGATGCCAAAGTAGTACTCACTAAAGTTGTAGATGAAAAATTTATTAGTGTATTGAATGTGGATTTGAACCACTCAGTTTGTGACTTTGAAATAAATTTCACAAACTGGGTATCAAATTCTGTAATAAGTAATAATACAATATTTATCCTTTTGAATTATAAATTACCATTTAATCTCTTACATTAAAATTGAATAATCTTTCACATGGGTTTTGATATTCTCAAATATTTCATCCTCTCTCCCTACGAGGTGAATGTATGAAGAGTCCTGTATGGCAGTTTGGATGGTTTACCCAGCTTGAAGCAGAACTCACTGTTACGCTCTCTAAGTGTTTGTAATGGCCAAACATCACCGTGTCTTAGGCAGTGGCACCAACAGAAAGCACATAATATCTCCTGATAAGTTTTATGGTGAAAAAAACATAAAGGAAGTGTTCTTTTTAAAGAAGTTCTTACCATGGACTTTGTTTGCCAGAACCAGGATTGCAGCATTTCCAAGATAACCTGTTGCATGACTGAATCCTATAGACCAGTTAGTTGTGTGACCCTTTGTGTTTTGCTACAGGCAACTACTACAGGCAACAGCTACAAGCTGCTCCATAGTTCTTACTGTTCTTTGCCAATTTCATGCTAATTATGGGTGAAAATTCTCTTCCAGGTCGGTGGTTGATTTTTTTAAAGGAACCATGTAGCTCTGTCCCTTCCAAGTGTAGATTCTGGATTACTGTAGTGGGTAACTGAGGGAAAACTTAGGGCTTTCAAAAATGAAAACAAATCAAGAAAAAAAATAAGTCCTCGCTCTTGTAAAGCATAAAATGTCAGCCTTCCTAAGTGCTTTTACAGTAGATAATACCATGTATACAAAACTGGCATTCAAATACGAGTATAAATGTTACATTAGTCATCAAATCATTCTTCTTGCTCATAAACAGAATCATTATTATGAAAGCTGAAGGCTAACCTAGCACTTAGCTCTCATTTACTGAAAACAACAGCACAAAGTAAACAAGTTAGTGAAAAGATTGTCTTCATTGAAACAGAATTTGTTCCAAACGCTAAACAAGGCAGAAACCCAGAAACTAGAACTAGATCCATTGCATGGTAACTGTTTCTGCACTTTTTTTAACTCCTAGATATGAATGTTTGATTTCTATGTATAGAGAATGCTTTGTGTTTTTTTCTATAGAATTTATTCTTTGTTTACAATAAGCTTTACAAAAGGCATGACAACAGAATTTACCTAATTATGCCTGAAAAGTGAATTTCTGAATAAAATTGCATGACAGTATATATGACAGTATTAAATGCATGGGGAAAAACATCAGAAAATAATTCAATTTCAGTTTATTCTTGGATAGACTTTTTTTTTTGGACCTGTTATAAACTGGTCTTCTAATGAGAGAGAATACATAAAAATATGTGACTGCACGTATAGAAGAATGCATACAATTTTACAGACTCTTATTTATTCAGTCACAGTTCTTTCCAACTATTCTGAGTATACCTAAATGTGTCACATTGATCCATTCACATGAAACTGCATATATGTGTGGAATGTGCAACAATTTTTGTCTTTATACAAGCTCACTCAGTGTGTAATGCCTGCATATAATTTTAATTTCTGTTATCACAGAATTCAGTCCTATCCTGTGATAGCCAATATCATACAGAAGCAGCTTTGATTTGTTTTCGGTAAATGGTGCTTACAAATTATTACATATGCTTATTACTTACCATTATTTCAGTTATGTTGGGGAAGATGAATCAGGGAAACCTTATAAATATGATTGTTTAGCAAAAGATTCTGAAAATATGAAACCTATAATCGAAATAGAAATGGAAGCTTACTTTGAGCTGTAGGATACTGAGTCTTAGTTACTATATAACCTGAAAACAATAGCCTAGCCAGCTGAAGAAGAATCCCTCTTGATTAAACAATACCTTTCTGCTGGCTAAGGGATCCAAAGGTCAATGTAGCAAAACAGAAAAGTCTAAAGAGTAGTTTTTAGAGTTTAAAATATAACACAGTATGGTAATGTAGTAGTTCTTATAGGCTATATGTAGATTCTGTAGGATTTTGTGTCTTGTATTGGTTGGTCACTGTAAATTAGAATATTCATCACAAAAGAAGATATAATGCATTGTAACAAGGATCTCTCTTACTGTCGCTCTTAACCTCCGCTCTCTTACTTCTGCTCTTACCTCCGCTCTAATCTCCACTCTCTTACCTCCTCTCTATGCTCCACTCTCTTACTGGCTCTTACCTGCTCTCCCTATTCTCTGCTCTCTGACTGTTGCCGCCTTGCTCCCCCACTTCCCTTCTCTCATAACTATTACCTCCTTGCTCTTTCCCTCGTTCTGTCTGGGACTTCCCTTCAGCCGAGGCTGGTGGCTGAAGGCAAGACCCTCTTTACCCACGACCCTTGCAATAAAACCACGTATTCTAGAATATCTCTGGTCAGCAGAATTCCTTCTCCCTGCCGTCATGGAAGGATTTTTCCCTACACAATTATTTCCATAATTGTAAATAATAATTATGATCTGTAACATATCTTTTACATGTATACTCTAGAAATCTTTGCATGGCATTTATTTTTTATCATGGTACTCAGAAGCACATTTTGTGTATTTGTCCTAAAAACAAGTTCAATTAAGCAAACTTTGTTTCTACAGTGGTAAAAAATTGGGGGAGTCATGCAGTGTTATGTTTTTGCACTTCATAAAAATACTGTATCTCCTGTTTTTCACAATGATGCAGTGCATGATGCTTATTTCAGTTTAGTCAGTTCAATATTCTTACTACAACTCATTTGCTTTGGCACATTTAGGCTTCTCTCTTCCCTTAGGGCTGGAATAAATAGGCATCAGATACACAGCAGAATGGAGTTGTTCAAATATAAGAATGGCATCCTCCCAGATGGGATTTTATCCTGTCTGCCTCCTGCACAGTCCACCAGACCAAAGGAAGAACATGGTGGGTGTGTGCACTCAAATGCATATGCACTTGTGAGAGAATGGCCGGAATGTCATCTGAGTGAAAGCTGTTTAGGATATAGGAATGTTTTGAGGACTTCAATCTTGCAGATAGAGAGATATGTGAAAACAGATGCCCTCTTTGGAATAGCAATTCTAAATGGTTCTCTGAGTACTGCCTACCTTTAGGAATAAAGTGCTGCAAAGAACCAGTAACAAAGAAAATACAGGTTTTGTGCTTCACTTTTCCTATAGGCTAAATTTCCATTTAGCTCCCTCCAGACAGTCAAAAGCTGCTGGTCTCATGGCTCTGCACCTTTTGTATAAAATCTGACATGTCCTTTTTCCAATTGCCTTCATTTTTTTAAAGAAGTATGAAACATTTTTATCAGGAAAGTGATAATGACTAGAAAGATGCATCCTTGAAGAGAATCATAAATGAAAAATACTGTGTTGCTACGATACAAAGACTTTTGCATGCTATAATGCATCTGATAATTCAAAGTTTAACTAGCGGTGCTTCTATGCCTATAGAAAAAGGTGGGTTTTTTTAGTCAAACGTGTACCTTGAAAATAAAAATTAACATAGATTAGTAAGGCAGGAGAAAACAAACAAGCTGATTGAATCTACAAGTTAAAGCTGTAATTACTCGTTTGCTTCATTTTTTTTGAATGATAGTACAGATTTGCCATTTGCTATTTTGATTTTAGATTTCAAACCACTTTATAACATGATCATACTGACTTTCAAAGGTGTTGAATGGTATTGTTTGGCAGAATCCTAAGGATTTTTCTGCTCCTTCCTTGTGTGTTACTTTTCCCCTAATTCCTTTTCTTCAGAGGCAGGTGAAAGGAGGGAAAGGAGAGAAAGAAAAGATTTGGAGAAGAGTTGTGCTAGGAAAAATTTACAAAAAAAGAAAATCTGTGAAAGATAATTTAACAGAAATACAGCTACCAATTAATGTAACAGTTGCTGTAAAGGCATCAATCAGATTAAAACAACTTTGAAATCTGAGCATAAAGCAGGAACTCTATAATAAAGAAACAAATAAAGAAAAGAAAAAATCCAGCCAAACAAACCAAAACCCAGAAACCCTCTCTCCCAAACCCATGTGCACGAATTTCAATTGCCTTGAAGATCAAGCTTTTAAAATAACACCCGGCTTGGGTCACTTTCAACATGTTTTGGAACTTTTTAGATCTTAGGAAATGTCAACATAATAGTTCATAAAGGTGGATGTTTTCTGCAGAAAGTTGCGTTGTTTACAAAGCAGAAATTTTGAGATTAAAATACACAAACTGGGTCTCCTGCTGAGCTTATTGCCATGCAAACTGCTCTAATCTTCTAAGGTATCCATTCCTTTGTGTGCTGTTTTTCAAATAGGATAGAGTTTCACCTTTTTCACTATAATGGCTGGTGGGATCTGGAGTATTCTGTGATGTATCACTGCTCTTAGAGCAAACTCAGTAGGAGAACAAAAGCATTAGACATGTTCCCTGTCTGCCCTATCACCCGTCAATTGTCTGCAGCTTTCGAATCAGCGGTGTTTCAAGTTGACCAGCTTTTGGAAATGCCTCTATTCAGAACAGACAGGAGAGGATTCATTAGCCTTTCTGGTGGATACCTGTGAGGCCATTTTATATAAGCTGTCCGTTATGTCATCTGATTTGTTAATTTAAAACTTCACTCCCTTCCTGAGTGAATCTTTGCACTTCTGGAATCTGCTTTTACTCGGCTTTTCTGTTAGGCCAAAACAGATCACTTCTATGTTCTTAAGAAGAGTACAACTTGACTCATCTTCTTGCACAAGTTTCAATGTTCAGGTTAAGCAGAAGATGGCCTCTAAGGACTTAGTATTGTATTTTATTCTATTTTATTTTATTTTATTTTATTTTATTTTATTTTATTTTATTTTATTTTATTTTATTTTATTTTATTTTATTTTATTTTATTTTATTTTATTTTATTTTATTTTATTTTATTTTATTTTATTTTATTTTATTTTATTTTATTTATTTTATCCTGAACACCTAAGTGAAGACAGTCTTGATTTGAAATCCTTACTGTTTTCACCAGTTGAACTTATTTCTGTCCCCCATTTCTGTCTTTGCTGATTTTCTAACACAGACACGTGTGTGACACTGAAATTCCCTTGTGCTGGGTAAGTGATTAGCATCTCACTTATCCTGAAAACTCTGTATTTACCAGAATTCTGCTTGAAAAGCACACTATCATCATACCAAAAATAACTATGCATGAGTGCCCTGTCATGTCTCTTAAATGAATTGCATATCCTTGACAAGAGAGTTCATCTAAACTGGCCAAGACAGCAGAAGGTGGTAGCTAGGGAATCCCTCTCCACTAACAATCTTTTTGAAATGCCAAACCTAATCAGCTGGAGTTGGCATTATCCCTTAGACTTCTTCATTGTGTTGATGGCATAGAGAAATGAGCTGCCTTGCTTATAAATTAATTGTGAGACAGCTTTATTTTGAATTATTGCATTTAATTCTGCTACTGATGTAATTTGTTAAGATAAAATTAGTACAATGCTTGTTTAGTTTTCCCATTCCAGTGAGCTGTACCATATACCTGTCTGAAGAAGACATTCGTTCAAGGAATACTATTTTTTAAAAAAATTGTTATTCAGCCTCCCAAGTGGAATTGGAGTCCTTAGCATCAATCTGATCCCTCTATTCACTAAATACAGTATCTCAAAATATTCAGTGTGCTGCATAGCAATATAGCAATGGGATAGCAATTATAGCAATAAGATCTGTCTGCTTGAGACTGTTTCCAACATCTGTTGCATATACATTCCCAAAAGAGCTGGACTGATAAGACGTGAGCAGAATATATTCAAATTATCATGTTCTGGGTTTTCAGATATGCCTTGAAAATACACAATTCTCTCTGTAAACACACTACCCAAGTACATGTCCCTTTAGGTATCTTTGCTCTCAGACTGGATTTAAGACGTATAATTATTTAATTTTTTAAAAATTAGTTTGGGAGGTATGGCTTGTAGAGGAGATGGCAGAGAGCGAATATTGCCAAAAGAATTGGGGTAAACCTAGAGGCAGTGCTGGTAGCAGAAGCCAGATACAGTTGCTGCTGTCAGAACAGGGTAGAATGAAGAAGTAAAGGGGTTTAGGAAGAGAGGTTTAGAATAGGCATCCAGCTGAGTTGAAATTTACAGGTTCTTAAAACAGCTCATCTGGTTGTGAATTACTATATTCATATGACGTGTGGTAGCAAGGACACACCTGACATTAGCAGGTCCTTCCACTCCTATTTAGTTTACAAAGACTGAACCTATTTACAAAATAAGGACCTCCATTTCTTGTGAGGTCCACAAATCCCCATCAGAAAATTACTGTCAGAAACACTAACCTTTTTGATTTTAGAAATTACTCCACCACTTCATTTTTTTTTCCCACAGCATCAAACACTTTTAAGATTCAGCTGGACAGGGTGATGGAACATGTCCACACTGTGCTTTTGCCAAGAAAGGTTGGCCTAGGTGATCTCTGAGGTCCCATCCAACCTGGTATTCTATCAATCTATGATTTTATCATGAAAAGCTAATTTAATGTGAGTAAATGTATATAAATTTCGATAAAGTAGATTAAAATATGTGCTATGAAGTTGTACAAATTAATTATATTTGATCATAGGTAAGAATCTGAATTATTTTGTGTATAACTTGTCATGCTTTGTTTTTGAAGACTTACATGGTGCATTGGCTTTTTGCCTGCCAGTTGTCATGTTTGCTCCAACAGGGCTTAGGCAGACAAGCAAAAAGCATTCATTTTGTAAAAGATATTTATGTAAATTGTTTTTGAAGGAAATAAACTTTTCTATGAAAGGAAGTAAAAATATGAAATAAACTTTTCTTATGTACAGCTAAACATAGCATCATGCCTCCAACAGGAGAGCTAGAAAGTACGTTTGGCTGAGCAGGGCTGAAACAGTCCCGACCTCTTGACAGTTGAAAGTGAAATGTAAGATTTAAGTAGTCAAACTGATAACGTAATTTTTGTCTTAAAATAATTAAATTTCCACCACTCTGCAGTTCCAAATCATAAGTGTAAAAGCTTTTCAAGGAGTTTGTTTAGTTTTTGGCTTTTTTTTGGCTCTCTTAAGAACTGTTCAGCGGGCTTCCTGCTTTAATAGATGCCAAAAGTTTCTTGAACTTGTGCAGACCTATTGTATGGTTGCTGGGCCAGTTTAGCCAATCTCCATATCCCTTCAAGGGGTACTGCTTGTGGCAAGGTGATGTAAGAAATCCTTTTACTGTATGGAGATGACCTGACCTCTGTTTAAGACCAGGCCAACCCCCTGTAGTACAGAAATCCTGAAAGAAGCAATGGTAATAGTCCTGGAGCTGTGAGGGGAGATAAGAAATGAGCTCATCATGAGAGATGAATTCAGGATTCCACACTCGACTCTGGGGCTGGATTTCTTCAGCAGTACTTCAACTGGGGCTTAGTCTGGAGGGATGTTTTTTCACACAGCAGCATGTAACCCAATAACATTAGTTAGTGGTGCTGATGTCTGCATCTTTCCTCGTTAAGTAACTTAAGATATACCTAATTACTTAATACTAATCTCAGAGGCTGAGATGGAAGAAGATTACATACCCAACCATGCATTTAACATATGTTTCTAATATGTATGTAAGAAAAACTCATACTCTGTCACAATGCATATAATTGAAATATTGCTTTTGTAGAAAAGGAGATATGGAATACAATTTCTCTCACAGATACTTATCCTTTTATTCCAGCGTGACACTGCATGTAGACACACTAAATGCTCCTCCTTTGACTGGTAAATACAGACAGGGCAAAAACCTAGAACACAAGGATTTGTCAATGAATTTTTCAGTTGCATTTCTCATTTTGGCTTAGTTGTTGTATCTTTGAGTTTCATTCATGGAACTAGAAGTAAAGAATTAGTAATATTGTCAGTGGGTTTGGTGTATTTTTGCAATATTAATCAACAGATAAAAATGGTTACTTGAATTCCAGGAGCTAGAAGATTGTTTTCATGCAAAAGCACTATTCTTAAGTCTCAGCTGGTATCCACGTGAAAGCAAAAATCCACATAGTGGTGACTGATGTTTCCAAAAGATGTATGCATTAAATAGAATGGATATTGAGAACCTTGGCTAAAAGTGAAGTGTTGGCGGGTACTTGCTATTTGTAATTATTTTTGCTTGTATTACTAATTTTCAAACACCTTTTTAACACCATAAAAATGTCTGTGAAAGTTGAGCTAGAAATAATTTCAGTTATCTGAGTGAATTTGATTTGCTAGTACATATGATTTAGATAACAGATTTGGATGTCTTTGTGTGATTTGTACTTTTTACTCTTGCTTAATAGTCGTCCTTTCCTTGTATCTGATGGCACGATCTTGTGGAATTCTGAGGCTTGTAGTATTTTGTCTGCATTTTGAGGTGGTGGTCACAATGGGGTGGATGGGGTTGCATACTAAAAGCTAATACCTCTGATCAGCTACAGGAAGGTCTTAGCCTTAAGAATGATTTTTATTGAACTCACTTCCCACATTACTGTGTCTTGTGAGGGATCCTGAAGAGTCACAACACCTTGGATTTACATTTGGATTCCATACAGTTCTGCTGCCAGTAGATAGCAAGGCAGATTGAAGTCGCTTGCTGTTAACACCATCAAAATATGTTTTCAGTGAAAGTATTGGGTAACTGAATCTGCAATTTGTAGCAACAACCTTATGAGCAAAACGTCACATACTAAACATGTTTTATATCTCTTCTGCTGCTTGAGAATGTGATCAGCTCTGTAGAGATGCACCCTGCACTTTGGATTTTTCAGGCTCATGTCAGTTTAACATTTTCAGCTCTTCTAGAATATCTGATTGCCTTGAAAACCTTTAAAAACACACTCTAATCTTCCTGCTGTTTCATCAGTCCACTCAACCTAAGTTAGCTGTGGGCTCTCCATCACTCAGTATATCACAAATGCACTTCATGTGATTTTGAAAGGAATCATCATGGTCGTTTGACTGCACAAAAGAAAACCAGCACCTTTTCCCTTCAGACATTTACAGTAGAGCCAAATGAAAATTCAAATGCTGAAAGCTGCTTCCTCAAACAGTGACAAGAAGCAGGCATGAGCGAATGAGAGCTCAAATACTTCAGTCATACTTAGTTCCACAAATAGGTTTCACTTTTGTTCAAGCTTCCTCTATTTTATGAGCTTCTTTGTGTTCAACAGTGCGCTATGAACAGCAGAAACAGTTATTTTAATTTTGTGATCATGTGGCAAAGCAACAAAATATCTGCAATGTATTTTATGGACAAAGATTCCAAACTGTCTAACTTATTTCAACAGGCAAGCAGTCCTACAACAGGAACAGCTCCCAGGAGTCAATCTCGGTTGTCTGTCTGCCCCTCCACTCAGGACATTTGTAGGTATGTGCTGAGAAAAATATACTCTCATCTGGCTGATACTTGTTACTTGTTTTTATTCAGTATTATGTAGCTCTTGCTTCTGCTTAACTTTATTCATAATTGACATAGACTTTAGTTTTCTTTTGATCTCTCTTTGTTTTGGTTTTGTTTTTGCTTTTTAGTCTCATGTTTGTCTATTAAAATTCATGTTCTCATTCTCATCCTTCTTTTTTTTTTTTTGTGTGTGTGATTTCTCTTTCCACCCACCCTTGCCATTTCCATCCCTTTCCTTTGCTTACTGCTTTGTCTAGATCTACTACCTTGCATGATTTGTCAGAAGATGAGCTTGAACATGCAACCCCTGTCATGGTGCTGGCCCCTTCTAATAGGGATCCTGGTGGTAAGAAACACATAAAACGAAGGTTTAGGCGGAAAAGAGAGACTATAGACAATGGTGAGCACACAGAAAAACAAGCAAAGGGGAGAAACTGTAAATTGCATCCTGAGCCTCCGAGATCCAGCTGGAATGCATCCGATTCATCATCATCCTCGGATGAGAGTCAGTGGGCTCAGGCTAGGAGGAGAGCAAGAGAAAAGGCCAGGATGGCCAGGAGAGAGAGAAGAAACAATAGATCATGCAGTAACCAGGATGGGTCCTCAAACAATAATGCTGTTGAACTTGTCACCTTGGGGACAATGGGAAAAGAGAAACAAGAGGTGTCTGACCCTGAGAATCCTGCTTTAAATCACCGCCGAAGGATTCCAAGGCCCAAGGAATCACAGTCTTCAGCATCATCTCAGGAAGCAAGGATTTCCTCAAGAAAATGTGGGAAAAGCAAAGGGAAAAGCTACCATAGAGATCGGCAGCCTGCACCTTTCCTTAGATGGACGAAGGACTCCTTTGCAGAGGCAGGCTCTGGCAGCGATGCTCTGGCAGTCCCAGATCATGGAGCACCTGCTGGGGCAGGGCCCACTGTGCCTCATGCTGTTCAGAAGCCTCCAGTGTTGTATGATGACTGGTCTGATGATTTAGAAGTATGCAGGTTAGTCCCTAATAAGAAGGATTTAGCATTCTTAAGAGGAGTTTCTCCCTACCACAGTCTTGAGTGCCTTTCCCTTGACTGCTTTCTGTCACTATTTCTCTCCAATAAACTGCTATTACCACAGGAAATAACACAAGAACCCTTGCTACAGAGAAGTTAGCATATCTCAATCTGAACATATACTTCTCTCTTATTTAGAAAGAGTAATTGTACAAAGGAACCAAATGTTTGTCTTTGCTTCATAAAAATGGACCCACTCTGTCCTCTGGAAGAGAATTGGTTTATTAAAATCTCCAGCCAGAGTCAGAGGATGAAGTAGAGTGCCAGGTAGCTCACTACAATGGGATATGGAGCTTTTCCTCCTTAAGTGATCAGTTCAGATCCAGCTTTGGTCTCTCTATGTAATTTTTCAATGACTTATATGAAATAAATTTAAGGTCTTGATTCAGTGTGGCTTAGAGTTGCCATTATCTCAGAAATCCAGTGAATGATGCCAGGAGAACATAATCTCTAATGGGGCATAATTTGTCTGTGATTTTACGCTGCTGAACACCTCCACACTGTGAATGTGTATGGGCTGTTAGTTCAGTCACCCCTCACAAGGACTGGAGTGATACAAAAAGGTGATTGGGCAGAAAAAGCAGTAAAATAAGCTTTGGGAAAGAAAAAGCAACACCTAGAGTTCTTTTCATTTCCGAAGTTCAGGCTTCTGACAGTCAGATGTGAAGCATGCAGCCAGAAGGTGAGCATTTTACCCTGGAAATGAGATCAAGCTAGCCAGTTCTGAGCTAACATCCAAATTTGGAGTACACAGCTGGGAACACTTGGGTTACTTAGTTCAGTGGTAAATGAAAATGTACCATCCAGTAAGTCTAACAGAACTGAAACAAGTATTTCCTTTTTTCTCCCTCAACAAACTTGTGAGCCAGCATTGGCTCTCATCTACAAAGTGTCAATCTGGCTTAGTTTCTTCATATGGTAACCCATAACTTCTCACTTTTCTTTGCTGGGAAGAATTTGCGTGGAAATGTAAACAGAGGATGAGGAAGTTCATGATACCATATCATGCAGTTTCATAATATACTTTAACCTAGTGAAGCACTGCAAAGATCTTATTTCTAAAAGAAAAAAAAGGTGATATGCAGGTATTTTGTTGTTTTTTTTTTTTTTTTGCCGCAGAAGATACAAGCCATTACTAACACAACTAGGGCTATGCACTCTTTTTTATACTTGCCAAGCAAAAATGCCCATTTCCACTGTCTGACCTAATAGTTTAAGGTTCTTCAAAGTCCAGCTGTGTTTGTGCATGAGCTTATATATTAGGACTGGGCTTGGGTTCTCTCTGTCTTGTAGAGAGCAAACAGCAACAGTGGTAAACCATGTTATTGAAATGTATCTACAGGGCATGATGCAGAGGTGTGCACAGATAACTACAACAGCTTCAGAGTTGTCTTACATTTCTGAACTACCCTGCCTGCATGTATTGAAGATGCAGTGTAGTACATGCAGTACATATATAACAGGTCATGTAACAATTGTTAAGAATATGAGCTACCCAAAACCTGAAAAAAATACTTCAGCATAGGTCTTCGTATGGGCTTAACTATACTGCAGTAAAACCCAGAGAAATAAATAAATAAATGTGTATGTGCATACATACATATACACATATTATATATATAAAAAATAAAGTTCTGTAAATGCCTTATGTAGATTAGTCCTAAGTGTTGCCCAAGTCACCAAACTTAGAATTTGCTTTCAGATGAAAAGTGAATCTCAGTCTTATTTGTCTTTTCAACCCACTGAATTTCATTAAATTTTTTCAGGCACACTCTGCAAGACTTGCAGCTTGATTCAAGAATTGACCTTTTGGATGTGCATGCAAACTTTTCAGCCAGGCTCTTATTTAGTTGAGGAAAGTTGAAAAATTTTGATAGGTTGTGCCCTTATGCTCAGTATCAGTGGAGATGTTCTTTGAACAACCAGCATTAAACTTAATATTGTTGATAATGAGACCTGTTTTGCAAAATTTCTCAAGCCAGTCATAAATGCATTTTTCTACGTGTCAGGGATAATACTATTTTTTTGTTGTTGTCATTATCAGTTGTATCATAGTGACTGTAATACAGCTAAGAAAAACATAGCAAAATCAAAAGCATGTAAATTTTTCATAGCTGATAAGTTGTCTTACTTAATCAGTTTGCAGACAGCTGAAGAAAAAGGAAGATGTGTTTTTACTACCAATTCAGAACAGACTGTAGTTTCTGTTTCTCAGGACAGGTCCATGCACTTCATTGATTTGTGATCTGTGGTAAGTTTTCTTTTTAAAATTCACAACCTCCAATGTGAAACAAAACCAAATAAATAATTGCACTGTAGTTGTGCACATATACACTATTTTTGTGCACGGGAAATAAAATAAGGAGGGCAGTTTTGTCATGTTTATGCTAAGACTGGATTAGCATAGCTGGTTGTGATGTAGAAAGTTTGTTTTCCTGGGGTGTTCCTTCAAGCTTTTCATCCTAGCTATTCATGTCTTTTTGTTGATATGACAGCACTGGCTGAGAGGAATGGCCTTCACCTAAATGGTATTGTGTGGAAATAGCAGAGGAACAGGGATCATAAATATCTTGTGGCGACAGTTATTTTGTCTTTTAGTTTCTGGGTAGGCAACTTGTTTCCTTCATTTCCTCATGGGTTACTCACAGTTTCTTCACTCTGCATTTAGCGGCATGAGCGGGAATGTGACAGGGCACATTCCAGCATAAGCACATTAGTCAGATAAAGTACAGGACCATTGTGCAATATGTTCTTCAGCTAGTCTGAGGGGAGCCTCTTGGTCACTTCAGTGAATTATTTGCCCTTCTAGTGTCACTGATTCTTTCCAAAATGCTGAAAAAATGTCATGGCATCAATTCTGACCTTTATTGTCTCTTCCCTGAACAACTACTTTCTCCTGGATTCCATTAGGAGGCAAAGTTTCTTCTTCTGAGGTACAACTTAAGTTCTCGCTGTGCGGAGTTGTTTTGGCACCTTAAATTAATTTTTTTTTTTTTTTAAGATTCACAGGACAGGCTTTCTAAATCTTACAATTGGATCTCCCTTTTCTTAAGCTGCCCTGTGCCTGAGATTTTCTTCATATATACCTTATTCTGGAACTTGCCATGGCTTGAGGCACAGCCTTAGAAATAGCTTTGTTTGGTCTGCATGTGGATAATCTCCCTGAAGGGAACAGCTGTGCATTGGACATGACAAAGTGAATGGATTTTGAGAAGTTAGTCCCATGGATTTTGACATGGAAATCACTTAGAAAGGAAAATTGGGTAGTTGATATTGCTACTAGTGGATCATAAGTGCTTTGTATATTGATCCTGAGTATATCTTGTGGTATTTTTGTTATTGATGATATAGTTGAAAGATATTTTCTTTTTAACTAGTTAGGCTTTTTGTGTAAAATCTTTTTGTAGTGCTGATTCAGTCATTTCAGCAAAAACACATGCACTTAAATAAAGTGGAGTTTCTCACTTTGAAGAAAAGATGCTTACTGGAAGTCAAATTTTGATTTTGTTGAACTCTGAATGACTCTTTCTGCAGTCAGGTAATGCCAGGCCCTCATTTGAGGAGTAGGGCATGAAAGAAAACAAGCAGGGAAGGGGAGAAGTAAAGGAGATGATGAAGTTGATTGATGAGATCTACAGAGTGTATTTCAAGCATAATTTTTAAAAAACAGTTTTCATAATCTAGTGTGTTAATTAAAAGGCCTTTATAAACTTAGGAAAAGATTAATATGGGCATTTCTGTGTGTTAGCACAATTATAGGTGGGAAGGAATAGTGTATATTGCCTCTGACAAGAGGCAATATGATTATGTAGTTTCTCTCTGTGAAATCAAGTGCTTCAGCAGGGGTTTTTTCTTAATACTATTTAGCAGGACCTTAAAAAAAAAATACATCCTTAATGAAATTACTTACATCCTGAAATACTCAGGCTGAAGAGCGCACATGAAATCAGCAGACAGAAAGGTGGTTGGCAGGAAACAAGTCCTTGAGGAAGAAAAAGCAGAAAGTTGAACAGAAGATAGACATATAGGTTCAAATTCTACCACTGAATTTTAACATTCATTCTAAATAGTTATGCTGAAACCTTGATGTTGGACCCAATGAAGAAACTGTATTGCAGAATATGTAGACTTGAAATACCATCCAGAGCCTTCTAAAATCACCATAAAATGGAAGATGCTCTATTTCCAGACTGTGGTGTTTAGCTGGGGGGTTTTTAACCTGTTTCTCCTTGGGATGTTAGTGTGCACTTTGTGATCTCAGGATGACATGTTAGGAGCTAAGTCTCTGAATCTTGTACTGCATGTGGACTCCTCATCTTCCTTGAAAAGAACTGTGACTGCTGCTTACTCTCCTGTTCAGAGCTTTATTTTTTGTGAAGTGACTTTTTGCTTGGAATCTCCTGCTTTTTGAGGCATCTCCTCCTCTGCTTGATGGTCTGGTGGTTCATCAGTCTTTGAAGCAGTATGAAATTCTGGTTATTTCTATTATCTGCCTGATGGTTCAAATCCCCATCTGTCACCTCTTCAGCCATCTGGTTATGCAGTCTCTTTTGGAAGCTCTCCACGATTCACAAGGATACAAGGAGAGCCAAAGTAAGGCAAGCATGTCTTTGTTGCGATTAGGCTCACTTATCTGGGGGAGAACTGAGTCCTGGTTTCTGTTTATTTGTCTCAGAACTAATTATTATTTTTAATGGAAATCAGTGAAATGGCACAGCTTCCTGTTAGAAAGTTACCCTTGGTTTTAAGGGTCCTGTTATTGAATACTTTAAGCTTGCATGTTTTGTGTATGGAGTTTAGTTCCTTAAAGCTTTGACTTTCACTAGGTGGGTGGGAGGAAATCTACATCCTGTTTTGAGATGCAGTCCCTAGTTCTGTGAACTTGTTCAGTGCAGTAAATCTTGTCAGGCACGTATCTTGCACTAACAGTGCATCTGAGGCAGCAATTACTTGTAACTCTTTAGATATCCTATTTATCACCTACAAAGGAAGATTAATAGAAAGACAAGAAATGTCGACAAAATAGAACGTTTATGTGCTTTCACTAATGTTGTTTGCTCTTGGGGCTCTTATGGATTCTGATCACTTTCGCAGAAATGAAGAGAAAGCTTTAAGAACTAGACCTTTATGAAATTCCACTAGCATGGTGCAACATTTTAAAAACGGTTTTTCCTCTAGTCAGGTAAAGACAGCCAACTGTATAGCATAATGGAAGGGCAGGAGTGACAGGGAAGAGATATACAAATGGATTACATTTGGTGTGGAGAATTAATGTGCCTCATTCACACCGTGTTTAAATTGAGAGGAAGACCAATTTGTCATTTAGATTACTTTGTGATTTAAGAGTGGAAAGAATGGAAATGAGATCAAGAAAAAGAAAAGCCTGTAAAAAGAAAGCAAGAGAAACATGGCACTCTGTAGCCTATTGAAGGGTGAACGTATTCAGTGAATTTAACCTTCTTTTTCCCAAGTGATAAACTATGCATGAGTTTGATATTTTTGTGGATTCTTTTTATGAATGACAGTTACTTGCTGTGAGTTGTTCATAAAGTTGTTTATTTTAGGTTCTAACTATCTAAAAGCACTGTAAGCACTTTATAAATTGGCAAAAGAGAAAATTACCTTTTTTGGACAGAATAGTTTTCCTAAAAAAAAAAATCAAACTGTAGTGATAGCAATTTTGTGCATCCTTTTCCAGGTCTGGGGAATTGGATCCTTTTGGTCCAATTAAGATAACCTAGGATCTCATGGCATTTCATGCTGGCAGCTAATAATCCTCAGAGCCAAAAATCAAATCCAGGGATTCACTTGCTCCAACATTTTTCTGCTCTGCCGTTTCTTCCTGACTAAGCTCCTTTTAGCAAGAGTGAGATACAGAGATGAGATGTACCCACCAAAGAGAGTAAAAATTTTTCTTTGTATAGGCATTATGAGTTCATACGTGCTTTCCAGTGAAGGGCAAGATTTAACTGCCTTTTCAATAATTTTTCACCAAAACCAATATTTCTGGAATAGGTATTGTCTTCCTTGAGCATATTTATATGGAGAACGTATTTCCCTCTTTTATTAAGGAAACCAGTTGAAAGTTCAGAAGTATTTCTCTTGTACTGGTATTCTTCCATCTTCAAGAAAATGATAGTGTGGTTATTAGGTATCTGTGTTAATTTAGTTCAGTTTGCCTATAAACTGCATCACAGTTGGTATAAACATGCCACAGCCACAAGGCTGTACCTCTTCCTAATTTGGCGAGTGAGGAGGCCTCCATTAGTGCTTTAGTTCTGATAAGGAGCCCGCTTTTGAAGCACATCTGATCAACGTCACTACTGCCATGGTTTAGACCACACTGAGAATTTGTCTTCGACTGTTCTTTCAGGGTTCTTCAACTGTATTCCCTTTGAGTGTATTCCTGGTCCAGTCTAAAACCAGTTTCACGCCAAAGAAACACACACCAAGATGGGTCTGGTGTAGATACCCCAGGTTTTAGCACTAGCTGGGGTTTTTTTCAACAGATTTGTTACAATTTCACTGTAATGCTTGTTAGCATGGACATAGCTGTACAGCACCCAGAAAAATAAGGAACAGTACGGGTTTTACGTAATTACATAATTTATAGCCCTTAAGCATTATTGTGCATCATCATCAGTATGCCCATGCCCCCATATACATTTCTATTTTTTAAAGCCTCAGAGGCATTCCCCTACAGTTTACATTTGTTAATGAGGGTAAAATTTGACCTGGTGTATTTTTAAGAATGTCTATAAAAGTTTCTGTAGCTAAACCCTTGATCTATGTGTAATGGCCAAAAAATCCTTAACAGTTTTACCAGGTACTGAGATGAGGGGCCAATTGCAAATGTGGGATCCACAGAAAGAATTCTGGTGATATGGAATTACTGCAAACACTTTTCCACCAGCGCTGCTCCTAGTGACAAGGTTCTGAATGTGGCTTGCAGCAGAAGCAGGGACGTGCTGGTTGATTCTTATTCTTTATCGCTCTCCTTTGGCAGTAGTCATCCATGGGAACCAGCTGGGTAGATGCTGTCCCAGAGGAGCACTTGCTGGCAGGGAAGTGGAGCAGTAAATCTCACAGGACTCCTGCAGAATAAGTGTATTTTCCACTTCACTACAGAGGCACAGGGATCAGCCTATTTTCTTTATTTCCGAAGTCAGGTGGATTAGTGGAAGACAGGTTGGGGAAACTGCTGGGTTTCCAGTGAGGTTGGAGATGAGCAGCTATTCTCTTTAATGAGAGTAAAACTGTTGACTGCATGTGAGGAAAAAGCTACAAATCTGTTGGAATCTGCTCATATCTCTTACAATAAGCAGCTTAGATGCTAACCATCTAAATTGCAATTTCAATTGCCATGATTTTACCAGAATAAATAACTGTAGGGAAAACTTGAAAGCTTTCTAAAGGAACTCCTTGTTCATATTGATTTTAGACCTTTTAAAGTGAGATTATGTTTGTCTGTGTGAAAGAAAAAAAGTCTTAATTTGATGACAAGTGAAAGTCAATCATCCAAGATAACTCTTGCTGTTTTTGGGAAAATCAGCCAAAATCCAATGACCTTAGGAGTGCCTGCAAGTTGTAGACTGGTTTCATACTTCCCTTTCTGCCTTTTATCTTTTGCAATGAGCAGGACAATGGAAAACATGGGAAAGCAATTCATAGTCATGGAATTTAAGACAGTATGGCAACAATAATTTCTGAAGGTGTCTCACTTCTGAGTGCTTTCTTTTGCTGCATCTCATTATTTTGATCTGATGAGAAATGCCTTTTGTTTATATATGTGTGGTGGCAATATGTTTTGTAAGGAACATACAAGATCTCTGCAACAGTTTTTAAATGAATTATGAAAAATCTTTCACAAATACTGATGTTTTCAGTTTTAACATTATGTATTTTTTCCTGAAAAATATTTTTCTTAATTTGTTCCATTATATATGTGAACCTGCTGTTAAAGAACATCCTTCAAAGAATTTTTGTACTTTTTTTATTTTCATCTCACGTATGCAGAGTGTTAGCATTAATTTGTGTGTTTGGTACATCTGTTTGCTGAAGGTTGTAGAAACAATTTTGTGCTAGAAAAATATGTGCTGGGTAATTAAAATACTGACATATAAAACAAAAACTTACGCATAGGGATGACAGCACTGTCAGAGTATTATTTCATAAGGATTCGCAGTGCGTTTTATTTAAAGAAATATAGATATTCTTTGATCTCAGTGTGTGGGGATATGTTTGTAGGTGTATAGACATACACACATAAAATATTGTATATCTGAATGAGAAGATCATCCAATGGTTCATATATCCTGTGTTGTGTGGTCTACACATGATTCATAGAGCAAAAGCTGCTTTAGACTCTTGTGCTCATCTTTTCCCCTGGAAAAGAAAGGTCCTGTTCATGGACAGGAATCCTTAAAGCATTAAGCTGTCAAAAAAAAAAAAAAAAAGTCAAAGATTTCTCAATAATGAAGGCCATTTATCTACTAAAGGATTAAAAAGTTGAGAAAAGCTGAGTATGTAAATTATGTAGGTGTGTCTGAGCAGCTAAAACTGAAGCTATTAACAGTGATCAGTGCTGTACTACAACTTGTAAATAACTCAGTATAGATTTAGCTAATTTTATTTTTTTTCTTTATCATTAAGAGTGGTTTTGGATTTTTTTCCGTTCAGTTAATTTCTAAAGTATGCAAACAAATTTTACTCTCAGGACAAGTTCAGCCAGCTAAATAATCAATCTGATGCATGGAAGTTTCAAACAGTTGTGATCATTTGACAGCAGGAAACTAGAATGAAAATTCTCCACCTCTCCGCTTGGTTTAGACGTGGTTCAGGTACGTCTGTGCTTTGTATCCCTACCTCCATTCTGTTTGCACAACAAACTTCTCCAAACCGTCATTAACAATTTACTTTCTGTAATTCGTGATAATTATGATGTACATTATAATGAACACATCAAAGCAAAGACACACAAAATTGTGGTTCAATTCTAATGGCTGAGGAAAACAGAGCAAGATATATAGTCCAAGGCTTTAAAAGATGTTTAAGCATTTAGCCAACAGCCTGTTACCACAGGTGTTGGGCACCAAAAGATCTTTAGACTGTCACTATGAGTTTAGGTACACAATTGATAGGTATACAATTTTAAACTAATTTCTTCTGATTAAACAAACAACAAAGAGTTAAATTGCACCAGAGAGGCCAAAGAGCATTCAAGCTAATGAAAGCCATGCCTTTGGTCATTTTCTCTCGGCTTGAATTCCTACTGAAGTTTGTTTTAATTCTCATTACATATTTCATGGTTATAAAGCTAGAAGAGGCCATATTTAGTTCGAGCTTATTAATACTGTAAGTTCTTAGTGCCACCCTGTTGTTTATACAATTGGCTTGTGACTTATGTACAAGGAAAGCCCAAAGAGAATGTATAATGCATATAGAGTTTTTCTGTAGAAGTATTTCTAGTAAGGATTATTTCTATTCATTTCAAATTTGCAGTGTCACTTTGTTTGAAGATTCCAGTGGAATTTTAGGCTTGTATTTTAGCTCTGAAAATAATTTTAAACAATCTTGGCAGTAGTAGAAAGAAAGGCTATTGGGTACATAGCTTAGTTGTCTAGTTTCTAAATAGTTTAAATGCTAAGGCTGTAAAATAAATTATGTATGGCGTGAATTTAAATGAACAAAGAATGCTCATCTTCCTTTGGGGAATAGCTTTAATTTAAAAAGAAAATTATGTTTTTTATGTAGCTCTCAGTTGGGAATTCATTTGTTAGAAAAATAAGTGTTTTGAAAATATAGTTCTGTTTAAGCTCAAGGCTCAGTAAGAAATCACCATATAGGCAATTCCCATCTAAGAACTAAGCCACTGATGCACCTAACACAGCTGGATTAGTAAAGACAAGACTGTAAATTGAGTTCCTGTAAAATGTGTCTCAAAAAATGAACATGTGGAAGAAGGAAGTTGTGGGTAATTTGTTCTCCTCTTCACTGCTCTGGGGCACGAAATCCTGTACAAGCACCACTGCAGAAATTGAAACCTGGCTTTTGTAGACTGGGTATTCAGAGCTTTTTTTTGTCTCTTTATTTCTGTATGTCCAGCAAAGCAGCTTTGTTCTGCTTTCCCATTATCGTAGATTGATTTTCTCATGGCTCTGGGCTACACTGGGGAAGAAAAGTGGGGCTGCCAGTTTTGATCTGTAGATCTTTCCTGCAGACATTGGAATTTCCTCCTCCTCTGCTTATAGACTTGGCAGCCTCAGAGCTGTGCAGTAGCCAGTCTTTCCTGGGATGTCTTTATCAGATTGCCTCCTGACATGCATCAGGAGCTCCTGCTCTAGAAAGGCCGCCCCATTTCCCAGTAGGGAGACAACCTCATCCTGAAGCTCTCCTACCCCTTTTCCTACCCCAGAGGTAGTGCAGTCACAGTTTTCACTGTAAAAGGGTGAGTTATTCCTCAGATGTGTTCAGGCACTTCTGCTTCTGTGCTGTCTGAGGGTGCCATTCCTAAGTACCAAGTTTTTAAGGCCCAAGTTTTATTTGTGTGACAACAGGATCTGTGCTGTTATTGCTACTTCTTTATTTTGAAATAGAATTTCTCAAGCTTCAGCTTTTTTTTTTCACTTTTTTTTCCCCTTTTTTTTTCCTTTCCTCTTGCATGCCAGCTTGACCCTCCAGACACTCATAAGACCTTGGGTGCTTTGTTGTGTTTTTCTAGGTTGGGGATGGGAGGGAATTACTCTTCACTCTTCATTGAGGTGAACCTCCTTAACTTGAGGTGTTTGGTTAAGCCTTCTGCTCTCTGTAGAGCTTTCTCTGCCTTCAAAGAGATGCTTGCCAATAAATCTGACATTGTTTTTGATGGGTGAATGTTTTCCTGTTGTGATCAGGAGACTGGAAGAGGGGAAAATCAGCAGGACACTTGGACGTGTGTCACAGAATAAGCCCTTTAGATGATGTTGTTAGAACACTGATCACTTTATGCAAAACCACAACATGAAAAGCTCTGTATCCCATCATAAAGTAAAACAGTTCTGGGATCAATCTCTGTCTTAGGGTCTGCTTACAGAGTACTTTTCATTTTCCCAGATAATGCAGCTTTCTGCTTAAAAGGGACAGTGAGGAATAAAGAAATTGACCATGACTTTTCAATATCTGCCTCCTAAAAAGTGTGAATGTGTACACACTGTGGCACATGCATGACTCCAGAGTACTCAAAACTGGTCTCTGATTCTTTTAACTGTGTAACTCCAAAGAGATATCCTAGGAACTTTTTGTACTTCACATGCTGGATATTTTCAGCTTGGGTTAGATTTCTCTACCTTTGAGGGTTTTATTGGCATTGCTTGCAAACCAAGAACTATTCTGCTCTGGTATTTGTCTTAAAGGTTTTGCCATGCATAAAAGGGAAAAACTGTTATTTCTATTGATTCACCTTCAGACCACGTAGCATACTCCAAGAGAAATAACTAAGTGAAGAGAAATTGCTAAATGGCGGAAAGGAACATGGAGTATGTTCCCTGGCCTCCATCTGAAAGGTCATATACCTGACATCTTTTGAATGTCAAGCCTGAAGATGAAAAAGCAGTGTAAATAAGGCAGTGCCTTTGCTTTGCTGGCTGGCAGGTTGCCTCACTCGCTGTTGCTGTCCTTCCTGTCAGGATCTGTCACTGTGAGGGAGATGATGAGAGCCCCCTCATCACGCCGTGTCGCTGCACGGGGACGCTGCGCTTTGTGCACCAGGCCTGCCTGCACCAGTGGATCAAGAGCTCGGACACGCGCTGCTGTGAGCTCTGCAAGTACGACTTCATCATGGAGACCAAGCTCAAGCCTCTCCGCAAGGTAGGGTGCCTTGGAGCCTGATTGTCCTCCAGTGACAGAGCTCCAGAATGCCTCTGGAAATTGTAGGCACAGTTAAAGAAACATCTGTCCAGAATGGCTTTGCATTGGCTGTTGTTAATCAGTCACGGTGATTTAATTCTTATATTTAAGTCGGTTAATTTTCAGCAGCAGAGAATTTGACTAAAGACTCTCATCACACGTACAATATAAATGCGCAAATAATAGTCTTTTGGTTTAGACTTTTTATCTTCAGCTTTTTGTTATGGGTTCATATGGGTGTTTTTAAGCCAGAAAGTAATCTTTTCCTATTTTGCTCCTGAGTAACACAGTCCAGTCCATCCTGCAATTTTTACGTGGAGCCCATAACTTTGGGTTGAGAACGATGCTTATACCCATGTGGAGACAGCAGTTACGAAGTAACACAGTCAATTTAGCTGCATCTGTTGTAGCTGCGACACTCACGGGCAAATTAATCACTTCTACTTTAAAATGAGTTAATGGAATTTAAAAGACAGGGTGACTTTGCATCCTGAATGTCAAATGTATGTTATCTGCACTCATCTGTTTTCCAAGATAAATCAGTATAGTGCTACACAGACTGTCAGTATTGGGAAGGTGAAGAGTTTATTAAACATATGTGGGCTCTGTTTTCTTTGGAGTGGATAATTTCTCTTCAGATTTTTATTTTAAAATGTTCTCATCCTTCTGGAGTTTTGTTCAAGCTTTGAAGTTTGAGTCCATCTGGAACTGGGCAAGTTTTGATTTAAAAGATATTTCTACATGAAAAACATGTAGAAACTATTGCTTATTACTAGCATATGCTTATAGAGTAGTGTTTTAATGGCAAAAGACATTTTGTTTTTGTTGGCCTTACAGAGGTAGCAGTAGTTTAGAGAAAGGAGTATCAATGGAATTCCTTCACACTTCCATTCAGAGAAATTTTCTGATAAGTTCATGGTGATAAACCCACTTCTGAAGAGAGAATTTGGGCTACATTGGCAAGTAAAGCTTGTGATAGGGAAAGACAAAGTTCTCAAATGCCAGGTAGATCTGGCCATGTAGGCTAGAAATTGAAACAGATGCAAATAGAAAAAAAAAAAAAAAAAAGGGGGCTTAAAACTTAATTATACTTCAGTTTTAGTAATTGCAGATAAATTTTAACTAATGTGACAGGATGAGATAAGTGTATAAAAACCCCCTGCCTGTTACATATCTTAGGGGGATTTTTTCAGTTTATATGTTTCTATTTTCCAAATTGCTTTAACATCTAACAAGTACTCTCACAACAGTTACTTTTCTCAAGAGAATACACAGATACCAGTATTTTTAAGAAAAGCCTTTTCCTGGTTTTGTCAGCTAATATAGCATCTTTTATAAAAGGGAAACAAAATTTATAGAAACCAAGGAGAAAAGGAATGAAAAATGGGCATAACTTGGTATCAGCAACAGGCACTTTTCACTTGGTGTGTGGTCAGTGCCACATCTCCTCCCCCTTTTAGAGTGGTAATGTAAGTCCTACAAGTCTGCAATTTCTTAATTGAATGATCGCCACCTTATTCAGCTTATCATTGGTTCTCAGGTATGGCTTAGATTTTGGACATAGAAAAGATTCACCTCTTCTTTCAGGCAGGATATTTTTGTTTCTGCTAAAAGCACCATTCAAAAGCAGTTTATCTTTGTTGCCAGTCTATGCTGGCAACATTCTTCCCTTCATATGCAATGCTAATAAATATTTGTTCATGTAGAATGGACCCAGCATCTAACTATAAATTCTTTCTGCTAAGTCACACCCATTTCAGAAGCCAAAGCATCCAAAGATTTCAAAGTTAAAATTAGTTGTCCTTTGGCATTTATAGCATTCAACTGTGACACCCTTCACACGTTACGTTTAATTAAACATGAGATCCTTACTAAGTGTGAGCACTATCATCACCTTTGTTCACAAATTTATGAAACACTAAACAGTTTATGAGAAGCTGTTTTGAAAACCAAGTATTTTGACAGCTGTAGCAAAGCCAAGGTAAGAGAGGAAAGAGTGATCATGAGACCTCCCATATGAGTAGAGCTGACTGGTAAATTTCCATCCAAACATCCTTTACAAATATCACTGGAACTGTTTTGGTTTGTTTGTTTGGGGTTTTTATTGGTGGTTTTGTTTTGGTGGTTTTTTTTGTGTGGTGTTTTTTTTGTTTGTTTATTTGGGAGTTTTTGTTGTTTTGTTTTGTTTGTGTTTTTTTTTGTCCAAACTTATGTATTTTGCAAAAGTGGAAAGTCCCAATGAAACTGTCAAATTTCTTGACAGCTTTTATGAAGCCCAAAATCTCAGTTTTGGGGCATTCCTTGGGAGTCTGTTTTCAAAATACTGGCGCAAAGGGTGGTTACCAGAGAACAAAGTACTGTGGGACAGGCAGCTCCTCACCCTGTAGCTCTCCGCAATCCTGTCTTCTTGATGCAGGATCTGAAAAACCCTCCTGACTCTGGGATTTCCAGACCTTGAAAGCTTTGAGTTCTGCTAAAGCTTGGTTCTGTACTAGACATCAAGAGGCTTCAGTCACCAGCACTAAGTCTGGCCTGTCAGCAGTGAATCAAAATTTCCAAACTTCTGAAATTCTCTTGGCGTGATGACGGAGACATTATGAGCAGTTACATCTGAAAATAATGCAATTCTTGTCAACTTTGTTGGATGCCAACTGGATCAGCAAAATTGACTCCAAAAAAGTTACTAATTTTGCTAATAAGCTTTTAGGAATTCTGAAAACAGATTTCTTTTCCATGCTTCCTAAACAGAAGACTGTTTATTTTGTTTCAAGAAAGGAGTGCGTACTTAATTCTGTAAGAAACTAATTTATTAAAAAACCAAAGGAAATTATTTCCCCTAAAGTGAAAGTTTCTCTCCAGCTCCAGATGATACACTTTCCATTGGACCTGGCTTTGAAGTGACATTGTCCTTCTGTAAGGGTTATGTCTCACAGCCAGTTCTGATTTTTTGATTTTGAATCTCTCATCACACAATATATGAGATTCTAAAGTTTGGTCTCTGACTGTGCATTGTTTCATTATGGTGAATTTTATCATAATGTCTTTGTAAAATTCCTGCTGCTGGTGTCCTGAAGGGAAAAAAATTACAGATTACCAAACTTAATTATGGAATCTGTAGTTTTGCATTTTTGCAGAATCACAAAAGCATGAATTAAATACAAAACAAACTATTTAATTTAATAATGAATTACCATCTTTATTTATGCCTCAGCCTTTCATGCACCCTCAATGTTTCATAACAGATTTTTTATCAAAGTCTCAGGTTTTATAGCGCAGCCATTTTGGAATATCATGCCCTATCTGTTAACACCCATAAGTGACCATGTAGAACATACTAAGTTAACATAAATTAAGATAATCGCTATTAAATCAATAGGCTTGTGCCAATGTGCAAGTTATTAAATTAGGGAATCTCTGAAAGCACCAGACATCAAATAAAACTCAGTTTAATCATTTTAGCGAGTCTTTTCGTTGAGGTAATCCTTTTAAGCATTGGTCAACAGGCATTGCATGTGTTTCATGTATTTGGGCAGGTCTAATTACTCAGCTCAAGATAATTACAGAGATTAAATATTAAGCATTGCTTGATGTTTCTGGTTTATTTCTCGTGGTGTCTGTTACATCTGTTGGTCATTATAAATAATACAGTTGCATTTGTAGTTTTGCCTCTCAGCGTCTGCAATCCACGATGCAGAATTTAAAAGGTGACTTTATCACAGAAGGAATTAGCAAGTGGCAAGAAGCTTGTGTTAGTTCCTTATTGAGCTTTCTCAGGTAAGAGCTTAAACCTGAGAAAAACATTTCTTCTTTAGAAAAGATGCAGTCCTAGATATTAACAGCTGCATTTCATATCTCTTGAATTTTGTGCTTGAAGACTAGTAGAAACAGTAGAATGAAAATACAGTGAGTATGAAATGGATTAAAGTGTCAAATTAAAAGGAGCTTTAAACACAAAATGTCTTTAAATGGAGATTCTCAACGGTGTCTTGCCATACTTCAAAAAGCTTTTCATATTTAAATTTTGCTGTCTATTTAAGATGTGTAGTATCTGATGAGATGTCTTACTTTGATGCATCATCCCAACAGATTATGGTGGGGTGTCAGAGTTTTCTCTCCCAATTCTATTTTTGAAATGATTTACAAATAAATTCTTATTCATGTGAGGCATAAGCAATATTGCACATTGTTACTATGTGGTAGCTCTTGATCATTAAGGAAGAGCAAGGCAATTTTTTTGTTTACAGAAGTGTTATGTACCAGTTGAGGTTAATTTTCTTTCTGATAGAAAGGGTACCTGAATTTATGCCTTTTAAAAAATAGAGGACTGAGAACGTTCATTTAGTACAGAGTGATATGTTTCTATTAAATTAAACAGAAGCAAAGCAAATGCTGATAATGAAATAAACTTGATCTTATTTGTTTTGAATGTGTACATATATCTTCTAAGTGTTTACCTCTCTTGAATTCTGTATTTGCTTATATGCTGATATAAAAAAGATCCCATAGCATGCCTGAAACATTCAGCGATGGCAAAATATGTTAAGGGTGTTTACTTTTCATTCAATGGTAGCTTTGTAATTCATATTTACATTTCTTTTTTAAGACTATGGTAATCACTGCCAAAAGTCATAGAACCTGCAGAGAAATTTCTGCGATACATTGCTGTGAAATCAAAAGTGCTCTCCATTAGAAACTCCTTCTGCCAGAGTAAACTCTCCAGACATGACCAGAAGAGCCTCACAGGAAAAAAACCCAAACTTTTGAGCAGTCATTACCATACTGCTTGCTGTTCAGTTCTTACCGCCCTGTGCTGTGAGGTATGAACCACCTGGCTTTGTTGTCAGTTTTCTAATAATGCTCATGGTAAGAAGTGGTATCAGATATTGCATAGGACTTGCTTTGGGACTAGTTCCCTTTTGATCCAATTTGATGAACATTTTGCAGTCCGCAACGTAGAAGGAGCTCCTGCATTTTTGTTTGATTTCTGGTGCAGCTATGTAGTGTCGTCAAGGCAACCTGCTCCAATGTTATCTTTCTTCCAGTAAACTGTCTGAAAACATCAGTAGCCTCAAATAATTGCCTGCAATATGTGGGGTCAGACACTTCACCAGTATGCACAAAGGCACAAAGCTATTACTTTCTCGTTGGCTATCATGTCATTATAGCAAATAACTTTGGGCTCAAGGGACAATGTGTATATTAAAGCTTGTAAAGTAAAAATGACTCTTTGGCATTTATATCCTATTGTGATGCCTCAGGGATGCAAGGGACTGCTTTGTTCAGACAGTTGTATTCTTAATTTTTGAGGATAATAGAGCATTACTACTAATTTATCTGTATATAGACAGCAGGCTGTAGTTCACAGAATAATGCTATCTTGCATTTTCTGCCACAAGAACAACACTAGGACTTAGCTTTCTTATGGTGGTAGGATTTGTGCTAGCCTGCCATCTCCATATGCCTTTCTCTTCCATTCAGAACACATCTTTATTCACAGAGTTGTCCCAGTTCCCATGGACTTCTGACAAAAGATTCTTGTGCCTCTTACCTTGAAACCATCATAACATCCCCTCAGACTTGCTAAAAGCCATCTATCTTACTGTGATACTTTGCTGGGACAACCCCATATGCAGCATCTTTCCTGGAGGTAGAGCAAGATGTGTGTACAGTCATTGCTTTGAATTTGCGTTCTTTTAAGAAGCAAATGAAAAACATTATACCAGAAAATTAAATGAAAACTCTGTCCTCTTCTAATTAAATGCTAGTAACCACATTTGCTACTTCTGCTGCTCAGCAGCATTTACAAAAGCAAAGGGAGTTGGGGAGATTGTTCAGCTCTGGGTATTAGTAGTGTTATCCATTGTCGCACAGACCCATGAACATGAGCTCTGGGAGGTACAAATCTTCTGTGCTTTCTGAGGCTGAAATAAATAGTTTGATCTGAGCTGTTTTACAGATGCAACTTGCATCAAAAGATTCAATTCCCATTTTAGTTACAGTGCCCTACTCCATCCTGCAGTTCATAAGCCTCTCTTATTTTTTAAGAACTTGGGGTCTCCTTTTTATTTTTTATTTTCAGCCCTTTCAGTGTTTTGTTTTACACCCTGACCTTTTCAATAGTTAAAACTGAGGAAGGACTGGAAGCTGAAGTATTGAAAATAATTAAGAGAATCTCTGGCTTTACAAATTAAGAAAGTGTAAATGGAATGCTGACACAAAATGTATAGCTATGAATACAAAATTAAAAGAGCATAATCAACCCAAGCATTGACCTAAACCAGTCATTGTTGTTCATGGAGTTTTTTAAAAATGCTGTTTTTACCATTTAATTTTGAAGTTAGGAACTTTACCAGCTCCCATGGGAGAGGGCTGCAATTAATGATCTGATTAATGTAGGTAATTACCTGTCACATAATTAACACATACAATTTTACAGTTGTTATTTGCCTCAAATTTATTTTGCCTGGGACCAATTGATGTGAGAATGTTCTGTTCACAGGTTGATGCTTGCTTGTTGGTGGAATGCATGTTAAAATGGCTTTTCTTAAACACAGTGATGTTCTTTTGAACACAGAAATTCCAGTAATGGATCTAAATTATGATCAAATGGGATAACTTCTACTTTACTCAGATTTAATGGTTTTTCTGTGAATTTAATTTTTTTTCCTGTAGCATTTTTTTAAAATTATTGGGAAAAAATTAAAATTTCCTCTTTTTTTTTCAGAATTAATGGCTTCCCTCAGCTCTTTACTAGAGCACTAATATGTAGTTTTATTTTAATTACTATGGCTTTCCTCCGCACAACTTTCCTGTATTTTATTTTTATTTAATTGGACCAAAAGAATCTCTTCTGTGGGAAAATTTAAAGACAGAGAAGGCAACGATAGCTATTCATTGGGAAGTCAGTATTCTTCCTATAGCCATATTTATTAGATAATTAAAAGCATCAGCTCTTTTTTTTTTATCTTTGTTATTTGGCAATTCAGACGTGTGTAGATACTGCTTATATAGCTGCAAAAAAAGAATATGTCTAGGTATGTTTAAACAACAATATATTTAAAAATACCAGGGTGTTGCAGTGCATTTAATTAATAATAGTGCAGTCTGAATTACCCCCTGCCCTACTAACCCTTTTGGTTTTTCCCTGGTGGTGGGTGTGCCAACCATTCTGTGTCCCTGTCCAGAAACCTGAAACATTCTGGGTGGGAAGGGCTAACATGAATGGCAAAGCCTGTAGCTCAACCCTGTATCATTTATCAGATTTCCTGTGTATTGTCCTTCTGTCTTGGTCACTCCCTCCTTACCTGGTATTGGTTATGGCTTACCCTTGCCCCTCCCCATGCTCCTGATACAAAAGCTGAAACCTGAACCCCAGAGGGACTCTCCTGCTCTCTCTCTGGAGCAATAAACATCTATCTTCAACCCACGTGAGAGTCACTCTTTCTTCTTCCACGCCAATCTATGCTTCAGCCTGAGGTTCAGACCCACCAAACCTAAGGATACAAACTTTCTATTTGGACCGGTGATTCCAGACACCCCCACACCAGGGTTTTGGAAAACAAAGACATTTAAACCAAACTACATCTTTGTAACAATTTGAACTCATTCTCACCAGGCTGGACAATTTGAAATAGAGGAAATTAAGCACTGTGATGAATACTGGAGAGAAAGTGATTGAAGTAAAGACTAACAATACTCTGATCATATTCTACAACTTGCTTTAGGTGCTTAAAGCAACAGATCTTTAAAGAAATTTCCTTCAACTGGACATGACTGAAAAACTAAAGGAAGTGGGGAAGCATACAAAACTATGTAATGGGATGTTGGTCTCCAGCATGTTGCTATATCAGTTTCTCTAATTTCTCTCCTTTTCCAATTTCTACCATGGTATCAGGGCCTTCTGTCCACATCCATCCCACTATAAGCACTCAGATGTGCAAAGGGAACCCATCCTACTTGGTATTCAAAGATACAGACTCAGGCAGATACTGTTGGGAGATGGTTTGTTATGGCTTCTGTAGTGGAGAAAGGCCTTGTGGTTGCTTTGACCCCAGCAGAATTCATCTCAAATCCATCACTGAGCCTATGTCATGGCTGCTTTTATATTGCCTATAGAATGCATACCACAAAATGCAGCAGCCTTACCTGCTTTGGTCAGAAAGGGAAATCTCAGCATAACTGATCTTGCAGCAAAAATATTGTCTGTGGTATGGCAGTTTGACTGACTGATTTTTTTTGTTATGCTTTCTTTGTGTGTGTGTATGTGTCTAAGTTGTTTTTTGAGAACTGGACTGTGATCTAAAGGTATTTGGTACTTACTGACTGGAACAAATGGCATGCCTTCAATTAGATATGCTGCTCTTTTGGAAATACAGAGTAGACAGAGGTAGGACGACTGCAAAGAGAACAAAAGTGACAAAGCAGATCCTTTTGATAGAATGATCATAGAAATACTGTAGGGAGAGCAGACAACAGTAGCATCTGTTTCTGTTCTTGACTAACTGTGATAAAAGTTAATGGAGACATAGATTCTACCCCTTTTATCCCTGTTTCTTTATGGGTTACCAACATGTAGCTTCTTTCTTGATTTTTGAGTAATCAAGGCATGTGCCCATGTACCTGAGGTAAATATTTTCTAGAATTCTAGATGTGTGCCTCTTGTTCTTACTACCAGATATTCCCCATAGTTTTACATTATGGTGGTAGTTCACCGTATCAGTGATCAGTGGTTTAATGTTTTACCTGCAGTTTCTCAGTCAGGATTATTTTTTAGATAAGGTAGCTGAAGTGCACTGTGCTTGGAGATAATGATCTTTTCCTTAAAGGTCTTACAAGGCAAGAAAAGAAAAAGTAATTGTGAAAGAGGTGTTCATGATAGCACTGAAGGCTGTATTGAACAAAAGATTGGTTAATGTCTTTTCAGCGTTTGAGGAAGATACTTGAAAAGTAAACACTTTGTTGAGTACTTCTGCATTCTATATATTGATGAAAAGTAATTTCTAGCAGATGAGAGCTAGAAAGAGGCTCCCAATATGGAGAGATTATGCTGTAATTACTTGCCACAAGGTTTCTTGCACGTCTCTGCAAAGCATCTGGTGTTGGCCTTTATCTGAGACAGAGCACTGAATGAGAGGGACATGAGGTCCTGTATTTCCAAAGCACAGGTGGGTTTTTTTGTGTGTTTTTGTTTGTTTGTTTGGGGTTTTTTTTTGGTTGGTTGGTTTGGTTTTTGGTTTGGTTTTGTGGTTTTTGGGGCGGTTTTTTTGTTAGTCTGTGTTGGGATGATTAGGATGCAGGTATTGCAGTTCTTTTAGTTGGTAAATGACAAGTATTCTCAATACCACTCTCATATTGCAAAAACAGCTACTTCATTTTAGAAATTATATTCTTGAGTTGCTTAATTTTTACATTTTTGAAGGGTTTGCTAATTGATGTCATACACAGCTAAAAATTGCGTAAGCTTGTGAAGAGTGCATGCTGATTGTATCAATTAAGTCCAGCTGTTTTGATTATCCCTTAAAAAAGAAATAATGTGCCATCTTGGTTATGATAAAATTGAATTTTTAGTTTTTTGCAGATGAAAATCCTAAGGTTTTTGCGAAAGTGAGATTTTTCATTATGTATTTCTTTTATTACTCTAGGCATGCATATCACACAAAAAGTGATTAAAGTGTGTTTGTCCTTAGAAATGCACACATTTCTGGTTCAGTTTAAAATTTTTAATGGGTGTTTTAAATACACCACAGACATTTTTTTGAATTCCAGTAGGTTTGTTTAGTATCTCCTCGGGACAGAAATAGATTTTGAGCAAACTTCCGACAGGTTTACCTGACAGAGATCTGTACTAGAACATCTAATGAGATAACTAGATCGAGGTAAGGTTGTGCATAGATAGGGCCATAAGATCCAACAGGTGACATGGGATTTCCCTGTTCAGCAATTAACATAGCAGGGGACTAATTATTGCCTGCTGTTCTTGAGCCTTACGAGAGTTTCTTCTCTGTGATAAATCTTTTGAAAAAAGGCAACGACAAATATGTTTTCTGTATTTTCTGTGAACCTGCTTAATTCTTCCTTCTCTCTGGACGTGTTTGGGGAAAAGAGCACAGTGGAGGTGTTTCCATAGCCCAAACCCTTCTCCTGTCAGCCATTAGACCTGGCTCATTCTGTTAGACTGTCTGAGGGGCACTTCTCACGTTGGAGCAGGATGCGGGGGGACACATGCCTTGTCCTTTAAGATGCAGTCCCCACAGTACAGGCTGTGTAACATGTAACCACATGTTGTTTAGATGGCACAGAGAGGCCCAGAATGTTACTCAAATAACATTTGAAGTCTCATCTCTTATGAACACTTCAAATTTCTGCAAGGCTATTGCATTCTCCCAACATGAATGGAGCCCTGTTGTCCTTTATTACTATTATTTCTTCCTCTTCCACCCACTGCACAAATTCTATTCTGCAAACTACCAGAGCAGCTGCTTTCCTCCAGCTGGTAGGTTGATAGCAGTGAACAGCTCACTGTGGAGCCTGAGCCAATTAGTACTGCAACAGGTGACCAGAAAACCCTCCCTAATATAAATAACTCTGAGCTACATGTTCAGACTGTTGACATATCTTCACTGCTCAGCTCACTTCAGCACCGGTTCTTTTTCAAGAGTGCTAGCTAAATCCTTTGGGTTGAGTTTCAGTTAAGAAAGATCTTTTTCTGTTTCTTTTTAGCCTGTGTGCAGAGTTCAGTTTCTACAACAGTCTCTAGTAAATAATTTTAGCCTTTATTTTGCAGGCATAATTAATTTAAGATTGTCTGTAAGTATTTCCTCAGACTGTAGAAAGAATTCAGAAAATATTGCATCATGACTTTAGCTCTAGGCGAGAGCAGAAATCCTTCCAGCTGTGGGTGTTGTTTACATTTTATACATAGTAATTTTTTCTGCTAAATGATGGATAGGGAGAAAAATGTCACAAAAAATATTTAATGGTAGCAATGTCCCCCCATACCAGATTCCCCTGTCAGACCTCCTTACATGCAATTTTTAAAACAGGGGTTCCTGAAAATACCCAGGAGTTAAAAAGTCCAGGCATTAATCACATGTTGCAAAGCAGCCCATTAACTTCACCTTCAATATTTGGCATCCTCTGCAGTGCTGAGCCCCTCAGGAGACCTTCAGCTGTAGAGGTGTGAATCTGAAAACCTGCAGTAGAACTGAAGTTGCCCCAGGACATCTGTGTAGACAAAAGTCTGTAGCCAGTGTGAGAGAACATTACCATGAACAGGAGGCAACACGTGGACACAAAGTGTGGTGGATGGGAGCAGGCAGGCAACAAATCTACAAATGCAGAGTTGGGGAAAAGAATCACGAGCAGCAGAGTTTGCTAAATGCCCTTGTGAGGTGTGGAGACAGCTTTTGTGTGAGCAGTGTGAAGCTTTCAGTTCTGCAGTGGGCCATCATGAAACCACTGTGCAGAAAGCGTAATGTATGGGAGGGAATTAAAATTGCAGATTTGCTTCTGTTAAGCAGAGAGGCTGTGTTGGAATGTAGGATATGAGGACGCATCCCCACATTCAAAAGGAGTGTTTTCAGAAGATACTAAAGAAAATATCCGTAATTATTTGTAGCATATTGATTAATCAAGCTTTTATTAGAAATGGCATGCAGGGAGGCAGATTTTTGTCCTTTAAATATGAGAGATTTTCTCAAACTACATTACAGGAAAGGGTAGTGGTTGTCTACATATGATTTAAAGTTCCCTGTATGTTTTAGGGTTTGTTTGGTTTTTTATTTTTTTTTTATTTCCCCAGAAGACTCAGGACTACATTTTGTAATTACAAGAGTGAGATCTGAAATCAGTAGCCATTCCCTTGAAGTTTCTGAGTGAAATTGTCTTTAGGAAGCAAAAGCAAAACACGAGGTAGAAACCTGGAACAGGGTACAGTTTTACAGGTGCCACTTTAAAGATTATTCCAAATTTCTCTGGCAGTAAGGCATAGGCATTCCAACTGAGGTGCACGTTGTGTCTTAGAAGCAGCTGTAAGTATAGTTGGGGTGGGACGAGTGTTTATGATCACATTCTCAGTGCAGCTTTCCATTCTTGATAGGAGCCTGTGAGTCAGGCAGTCTCCTGCCACCCTCCAGTGGTTTTCAGAGCACAGTGCAAGTGACATGTTTGGAAAGCTTATTCAGAAAACAATAAGGGGGCCGGGGATATTCCAAGCTTTCTGCTCGGGACACATATTGTTACACTTTGGATTTGTTTGGTGACTTGTGTAAAATGTCTTTTGGTTCTGATTAGACGTTGCAAAGTGTTCTAGCACATCTGCTCTGAAGCATTATGATATTCATGTGGTTGCTTGCATTTGCAGGACATTAAACCACCTGCACCTGTGATGATTTCCTGTCTGTGTTTGTATTGCTGCTAGGATTACAGAATCTGTGGGTGCAACAATTGGATGTAGAACAGTGAAGAGGTGTTTTGTAGGGGGCTGGGCAGAAGCTACAGGTTTTTCTATGAATTTAGTGACTCAATAATTTGCAGGTCATTATAAATGTCTCCTCTGGCTGTAGTCTTCCATTTATTTCTCTTGTTACAGTCTCTAGAGCACCATAGGAGCATTAACATTTAAGTTTCCAAGGAAAATTGCATCTGTGTACTTAATTTGATGCTGTTTTTCTATTCTTAGTAGCATCTGAAATTCTATCTGTGACATGTCACGGTGTCATAAACTCGGTTGCTGTATTTTCTTAGAGATCACTGATCAAGATAATAAAACATAACACAGTTTATTTTTATCTTGCTATTGTGATTGTGGAAAGCCATGAAAACTGCAGGAGCTTCGAAACACAGCAGGGATGAATTTATCAGAGGTTAAGGAGGCATTAATGCGCTGTGTGACATGAAAGGTAACACCTGCCAAACTTCCCCACACAACTTCAGGCTGTATTAAGTCCTGGACTACAAAGCACAAGTAAAGGGGGCTGATGCTTTCTTTGCTCAGTATATTGTTGTCTCATCCTTTGTTGTGGAATTTCAAGCAATTTTTATTTTATATAACTATGCTTTTGTCCAAGCAAGTCTGTACTAAAACTAACAGTTAATTTTTTTGATGTAAGCATATTGTAAAAATCCTAAAATAGGGAATTGCTCTTTTCTGCTTTTTTTTTTTTTTCCTACTTTTCTGCTCCAGGATGACATAAATTGCTGGCTCATCTACTAACATCACTCATCTAGTAGAGCATGACAGTAGTCACAAAGTACTCTCTGTTCAGCCAACCTAAAATACGTGAGTAGGATGGGGAAGTTACATCAGCTACCACTGGAATCACCAGAAGTACAGCACAAAATTTGACTGCGTTTTCCCTTCTGGGTTCAGCCCATCATCACCATAGTTGAGAGAATTGTGACTGCAGCAAGGGCAGGGCAAAACAAAAGAGCAGCTTTGGGGCACACTGAGAGCTGTAAAATGACAGACGGAGTCTCTCCTCGGACCTTATTCGTTTCCTGTATCCCAAACTGGGAGTACGAGATATTCTGCAAAGTCCTCCAGTCCCAGAGTCACCTATGCCCTGCTGACAGTGTCTTGGCAGCCCCCTTCTGTCTGGTGTGGTAACGTGTACATGGGTAGAAGTGATAGACAAGGCAGGCAAGGGAAGGCAGGCTGTCTTGTGGGAGAAGAAAAGGGGCCATCTGGAGGAAGCAGGGTCCAGTAGGCCTTGGCTTGCCTTCTAGCTGGATTTGATCATGGGATGTTAGCAAAAAGGCCTGCTTCAGCCAATTTCTGCTGGCTCCTCTCCTGAAATACCTTTCTTGTAAATCTCAGCAGAATTCTGTGAGCTTGGACCTGTATTTATGTATTTAGGATACGTAAATCAACCAATACATTGGTTGGTTGATTTTGTCTGGGTTTTTCCCACCTAGAGAATGTTTACATTTAGATTAATGGGGCCAGCATTTATCTTTGACTGGGCATTTAGATCAACACAAAGGCTTTTGAGTATGTTAGATAGTAAAATGGCTATAAAGAAACTGCCTGTATATATGACAATGAAAATTCTGCAGAGTCTTCTCTCCAACAGACCAAATGGTGTAGCATCAAAGCTGAGATAAGAGACAAAATCTATTTAAGAGCAAATCATTCTTTGTTATGTTCTATGTTGATCTCTCACAAAGCATCCACAGGTAAGTGAAGGGTTAAGGTAAAACCCTTTCTTCCATCTGGACAAAGACAAGGTTTCTTTCTTTGCAAAGAAAGTCTGTTACAAGACAAATTGAATTTTCACTGCAAAAAGGAGTGAAAGTCTCCAGATCAAACAGTGAAAACAGCTAATAAAACCAAAACAATCCAAAAACCTAAACAAGGAAGCCAAGCCAAACTCACAGGTTGGCAGTAAATGTGCATCAAGGCAGTGCCCTGCAGAGGCCGGGGTTGCTGTCCTAGCCGTGGCAGGTGGCAGCAGTGCTGTGGCACCGAGCTGAGCGCTGCTCAGTGCAGTGTTCACAGGGCCACAGGGAGGTGGCACTCGCATCTCATGCTTTGTACTGCTTTCCTTCCTCAGATGCCAGTACTTATCCATCAGAATTGAGGCGTTTTGCTTTTAAGTGCCCTATTCTTTCATCTGTTTTCAAAGGCAAATGTTTTAGAAGAGAATGATTTTATTTTGAAGAAGTGCTGGAAGAAAAACCCATGTCACAAGTGAGGTTAAAAAAAAAAATCCCTTCAAGGGCTGCATTGTTCAATTGCAGAGAATAGCCTATTTCATCTTAAAATAGCCTTAACTTAAGCCAGGATTTAGCACCATAATTCACAAACACATGCCTGGAAGATCCTCCTTGCATTACTGAGGCTATTTGGCTGGTATCACATATGATCGTTTCCATGTAATTATCTTTTTGAGTTTATTGAGTTTAATCCTCAATACAGTTGCATTTCCTGTGCTTTTATTTTATGGGAAGACTGTTACATACCTGCATTTCTACAGTGTCAATACATATTACAAACAAATGTTTGGGCTTTTTCTTCTCTCACCACCAGAAATGCATATTTAAAGTAAATATTAATCTTTTTTGCTTGTCTATTAACATGTTATGGCTGTACTGTAATGAAATTACTTAAGATATCATTCACAAGCAGACAGAAACAGAGCGATGTTCTTCATTCCTCTTAATCTGTGAAAATGAGATCATTGTGAATTTTACAGGGAAAATGCACATTGTACAATTACTGCAATTACTCCTGTAATGCATATTTCCAAAACTAAAGGATTTGTTAATTTTATTACTGCTTGTGTTTTTGGTAAAAAGAGTCACAATGGCCTAATAAGTTTAATGCGAAATTTTGCAAGGCAGATTTTTTTAATTACTTTTTTTTTTTTTATTTCAGTGGGAGAAATTACAGATGACAACAAGTGAGAGGAGAAAAATTGTGTGTTCAGTCACATTCCATGTAATTGCAATTACCTGTGTTGTTTGGTCATTGTATGTTTTAATTGACAGAACCGCTGAAGAAATTAAACAAGGCAATGATAACGGTAAGTATCTTTTACCTTCTTCAGTGCTGCTTATAATGCAGTGCCTGGCTTTGAGGCAGCTCAGTAACCAGTCACATTCTGTTCTTAAATAACAGCTCACATGGCTACACCAAAGGCTTTAAAGCAGAAGTTCTGAATGCGTCAGTATGAAAATCTTACCTTATGCCCCAGCAGAGGGAACTCAGTGTAATCATTACAACAGCTTAACTAGCCTGCCGGTTCTTCCTGGGTTAATCTCCCATTATCTAGGTAATTCTAAAGCTCAGGAAAAAAGATGAGTCAAGTTCAAACAGCTCAGTGCAAGTTCAGGTCCTTAAATAGCAATTTATTTATATTAATCACTTGAACCTTGATAGGAAGTAAAGTACGATAGGGCCTCTTCATTAACAATCTTCCTAATACAAACTTCCAAGAGAATGTTTTCCAGTTGTGGTAGTCCTTCATGTGGGGCTTGAGTAGCATGGAAAGCCATTCCTGTGTCCTTTTAAACAGAATGTCCATGTTCCAGCTGTATTTATTGGTTGCACTCTGAAACAGAGAAATCATTGAGTCTCCATCTGCAGAGATACTGAAAATCCAACTGGACATGTATAACAAAATGCATGCTTAATGTCGGTAGGAGCCATACTTAGCATAGGTGGAAGAGATACCCTAAATTTAATCACTGTTTTCCATTTCAAATCTAAGTTTATTTGGTCTTAAATTTGGTCTTAAATGTGATCATGATGATAAAAAGCTTTTGAGTTTTGATCTGAATTGAATTTAAGCACCCTAAGAGGAACAAAGGTCTGCAGCTTTGTGTTATATTCTGAAGTTAACGTGGAAAACAAAACAGGTGGGGCTTTGTGCCTTGCTGGTTAGAAAAATATTTGATGATACTCCTGATGCCTGCCTTTTTTGCCTCAGAGAGGAAAATAGGCAACAAACCTCAGTAAGTCACAGATGAATACACACTACAAAGTCTTGTTTTGCATTCTTTAGAAATGGGTAACCTTGTTTTTTATCTCAAAAAACCTGGCCCAGAGGACAGTGCTAGGAATGGCTTTGAACTTCTGTTTATGAATACAACTACATCACCCTACTCATTACAAGGGGGAAGCTATTTCTGTAGATTAGCTGAATTTACATAACAAAACAGCTAACAGGGATTTTTGTTGTTACACACAATGCAAAAGAATCATGGTAATTATCCCTCGTAGGCTCAAAAAGTATTTATGATTTGTATAGCATTCAGTATTTGCCAAATGTAATGGCTGATTCTTAACACTAAAAAATGGACAAAGAGATGCCCTGTAGCTACTTACAACATGCAGAAGTGTGAAGAGGATGCTTTTGCCCCAATATTTGCTTGTTGCAGGGGAGAGTACTTTTACAAAAGCAAACATGTATTTTTGAGTAAGAAGGACATATATGTAGTTTGCTTTCTTCTCCGTTTTCTCTCTTTAATGGGAATTACCAAAACAAATACAGTAAGCACTGGAGAAAAAACACTTTATAAACATATTTTGAGAAGGAGAAAAATTGGAAGCCCTCAATACTAGTATTGTTTGTTCATGTTCTGAGTTTAAAAATCCCATTTTAAATGGATATCTCAAATTATTTAAAGAGTTGTTTGGTTTTTTTTTCTCTTTAGACAAGTATATGATGCAAACCCTTTAACTGCTAAGCCTGACTCTGGTTTATAGAAAAGCCACTTTAAAATATATTTAAAATATTCTAGAATTTGTATGGCACCAGCGGTAGGGAGTCAAGTTTCACATAAATTTATCCTGCTTGAAGAAACAGATCTAGGTTCAGCTGACCTTTATTTCTCCTAATAAAGCTCAAGTCTGAAAATATGGCAATACTGGAAAAAAATTAAAGATACGAAACTCTCTGTCCCATACCAGTTGGTAAAAATGGATGCTTCCTGTATTCCTACAGAAACAGCAGCAGCCTATCTTTAATGTTAAAAGGTGGAAGAAATCCTGAAAAAAAGCTTTTTAGCGTGGTGTTGAGTTTTTTATTTGACCAAATGGTGGTCAAATCAGTTAAAAGGGGGAAGCAGTTTCCTGTTCCATAGGCAGTTTCTTGGCTGGCCCTTGGAATAGGAAACCCTGTCTATTTTCTAGAGCCACAACTGCCCCAATACTGTGTACATACCTGGGTATTTCTTAGTAAATGGCCTCTTTTCAGTATACATTACTGAAACTCAGTGCTTGATATTCAATGTATAACATAAGCTTTCTATTTCAAAGGTGTCCTCGAATGGCCGTTTTGGACAAAACTCGTTGTGGTGGCCATTGGATTCACAGGAGGCCTGGTCTTCATGTACGTGCAGTGTAAGGTTTACGTCCAGCTGTGGCGCAGGTTGAAAGCCTACAACAGAGTGATCTTTGTTCAGAACTGCCCAGACACCATCAAAAAACTGGAGGAGAAAAGCTCTCCCTGCACTCAGCCCTCAGAGGTGAAGGACGCAGTGGTGGTGCCAGTGGCACAGACAAGTACAAACTCCCAGCCGGCGGCGGAAGAGGTGACATCGGAGGTCATGCCAGTTTGACACGGACAGCATTGCTTCTTCCTTGCAGAGTAAGCCGTAGTGTTTGCTACACTACAAATGCTACAAGAAAGTAGAAATGACTGTGCATTTTTTCAGTTAAAAAAGACCCCAACCAAACAACAAAAAAATACCCCATACGAAAACCAAAACCGTACAAGGAAGATGGATCCAGCAAAGCAACTTGTTACTGTATGGAATGTGACCGTTCGTGACGTAGTTTCGCAACTAGTCAGCAAGTGTAGTGAAAGTGGAAGTGTAGAAAGTGCAATAGAGAACAGGTTTAACAGACAATGCCAAACCAATGTGACAATGTACTTTTTTTTCCTAACTGGGCTGGCTGGGAAAGTAGAAAACAGAAGTGATACGATGATTTTGTTTACAGAAGACACAAAACCTTTCCTCTGTTTACTACTAAAAGTTGTATTTGCTATTTACCTTTTCAAGGTACGCTTCAAAGGGTACCAGATCCAAGTTATATGCATTAACAGAATCCAAGTACAGAGAGCTGTGTTGCAGCACTCCATCCCTAAGTCTCATACGGTAACACCTTCATGTGACTGTAGCGGAGCCTGAATGTTTGGGCAGCTGTGTCAACTATGGATATTTGAACCAGTTGTTTTTAACTATGGCTAGATTTCTGAAAAGTAAGCAGTTCCAACCAGTATAAACTCCTGTATCCATAAGCTACAGATAGTTTATTTAAATGTCAAGGAAGTAAGTACAAGAAGGAAAGAATATGTAGATCTGCATTTAGAAGAGCAGCTCCGCTGTTTATTTTACTTTATAGGAGTGAATTAGGCATAAATTGGATGCACAAAATATTGACACAGAATTGTAAATGAAAAAAAAGCAGTTTACTGCAGAATTACACAGAAGGAAATTGTCTATTATCAAAGGTGTGAAAAAGGATGACGCATACTGAAGATGGAAGCTACTTTTGGTTTTATTTTTTAAGATTCATGCTACAGAAGGGTAGATGTAAGGGAACATACCTATATATCTTAAGGAAACATTAGTTTTTATCTCCTCTTTCTAAAAAGCTAGTTTTTATCTGCCTCACTAAAAAAACAAATCAATGGTTTCCTTCTGTATCGGTTAACTTAAGGTGTTAGAGATTCAACAGTTCAGTTGTTAATTTTGTGTTTTGAGCTGGCATATAAAAATGAAGTGTGAATAGCATTAAAAGGTGCAATAGATAAATGAATGTAGATATAATACAGTGTCCAACAGGGTGAATTATATATAAAGAACAAATTTTGTGATTCACTTTGCAAAACTGTGGTGTTTACTACAAGGACACAAGAGCAAGTATTGACTTGGAGTAGTTACGTACTGGTGTGGACAAGTCTGGGCCTGAATATAATGTGTATTTTACAAAGAAGTTAAAAGTTCTTTTTTAAATCTTGTATTTAGTAAAGGAGGAAAAGCAAAAAAGCAAAAAAAGAAACAGAGTAATGAGGACAGAAGAGTAGAGATTCACTTAAAGGAAGAGTATCTGCCACAATTACAAGTGAACTAGAGTTCTACAGAAGCCTTGAAGTTTCTACTGTTAAATTTTCTCTTTATACACTCAAATATATACAGTGAAATAACAGAATCATCCCATTCTTGAAAATATCCAGGCTGCTGGGCCTAAAATGTATTGGAATTTATATACTAAGTATTCCTTTGTGAATGTTTACTGGCTTAAGGCTCAGGGAATACTAGAAGTAGCAGTATTAGCAAGAAATATGTCTTTAATCAGATCATTATATTCTTTTGTATTGGAATTGCTCTTGTAATTTGGCTGTGATTGTTATCTGGCTAGACAGGACACAAAATCTTGGTGCTTGAATGGGTCCTTAATACACATCAGTGTTTGCTCTAAGTTACTCCGGGTGAGTTGGATTAATGTTGAAGTTTTTTCATGTAATGGCACACACTTTTTATATAAAATAATTTCTCAACTATACAACTGCAACGTCCAATTGTAGCAGCTTCTTATTTGAAATGACATACAAGAGAAACCAAATCATTTCTCCATTTAAAATTGTGGAGGAGATTTCAGAAGGTCTTCAGAGCATGATGACATGACTAAGGAATGTCTTGTAACTGCTTAAGATAGTCTGCAATGGCATGGTTTTCAAAAAGCTACTTGTTAAAAGGTAAATCTCATGATATCTGACATCAGACACTTAAAATTATGAACTGCATCTGAATGTTTGGAAGGATGTTTACAGTACACCTGCGGAATCAGCAAAATTTACTGACAAAGAACATTATTATGAAGGATTATTAAGAGCTTTCTGAAATTATAGTTTCTCAGTAAGTGAAAGTAACCCTGCTTCTTTAGCCAGCTTGTTCTTTGACTGCAGTAGCATCATGATCCCACTGAACGTACTTTATCCCCTATTTTGTCAGTTTACTGGAGAGCAATTCGCACTGGGGTTTTTTTCTTGAACAAGTTTAAAATTCACCTCGAAGAAGAAAATACCTGAAGATTCTGAAAGCAGAACTGTAGCATCCAACAAGATTTTACATTTTTTTAAAAAGACACTGAAGAGTCAGCAACAGAAAAGATGAAAACTTTTATACCAATGCCTTCAAACACTGTTCTGGCACTCAACTCAATATATGCAACTGAGTTTACAGTTACTTAAAAAGAAAGCAGAAAGACTTCAGTTGAAATTCCTCCTCTCCCTTGGAAATATTGAATGTGGACGGCAGGAAAAAAAGCAAAATGGGACACTGCTGAGATGGACAATGAGACAAGTCACCAGCAAGAGAGATTTCAGCTGGCTTGAAGCAGCCTTTAACCTTTTAAAGCATTACAGTTTTAACCTGTGCATTCCTTTCTCTTCTTAGATGCACTGGATTTTCTAGAGCTTTCAGGGATTTCATGCAGGATTGGAATTTGTTTCTGAAGCAGGGTACAACCTCATCAAGAGGGCAAGGAGCTATTCATACCACCATGCCTTGGATTCTGGTCTTCAGTAATAAGGAAAGTACACGGATAGAGAAACTAGACAGATCATTATTAACCAATACTTTTTCATTCCCACAAAAAGTACAGTTTTCTGTATTAATTTATTAACCACAGTATTCTATTCTAAAAACCCCCAAACAACAAAAAACTAAACAGAACAGTATACTGAAGGTTTTAAGATGAAGTCTAAAGACTTTTTAACGAAGATGCTATCTTCAAATAAAGAACCTTATCAAACTCCTGTGTAGCCACAGTGCAGCTCTGGCAAATATGCTGACAGTGGAATTTGGCCTGGCTAAACCCACAAGGGCAGAAACCTGGCTCTGAGCTGCTATTAGCAAGAATAGCTTAATCTGCATTCTTGTTTGAACTGAGTTTTAATAAAGGTAGGTAGAGGTAATTTGGTGTCAGGTCAGATCTGGAAGTTTAAACAAGATACTCCTGTAAACATGCACATTTCTTTTCCTGTTTTTAAGTTACAAGCATTATAAAGTTTATTTCAAACTTGTATAAACATACCACTTTTGACTATCACAGTAGCATTACAAAGATTCTTGACTAGTCCAACTGTGCCATTCACACACTGCTCTGTCTGAAGGTAGTGTTTATTTTTGTTGTGTAGAAAAAACAGTAATTCCCCATCTCCAGAACAAAGAGTTTATAATTTCCAACAATGCAATGAAACTTACACTCTGATGAAAATATTTTACTGTGTATAATATTCGGAACTACAAGTTTGTGTTATTTGTTTAACTCCCTCTCTTTTGCAAAAGAAAATGTGTATGTTTTTGTGGGTGAATGTGTACTGGAAGACAGAAGGTAAGGGAAACAAAAGTAATGTATCTGCTTAATGTTGTGAAAAAAATGTATTTGTATTAAACAAATTACTCAAAGTACTGCAGTATTCTACATTTGTCCCCTTGTTACCTAGAGCATTACATGCTGAATATGAATTGGCAAGACCACACCCTTGCAAGAAAGGTGAACAATACACTCAGTTGCTTACGTAATACTGAGAAACCTGCTAAGCTGCCAGGGGCTACTTTGGGGTACCCTGCCTTGGCAGAATGCTCAGGAATATACCTCATAATACAAAAACACTTGAAAAGACTTACAGTTAAGTGCTTAATTTGCAGGCTTCAACCCCATAAAGAAGCCTCGAAAGCAACTTGTTTTGCATCAGTAGAATAATGGACAACTAGTACTGGGTTTCAGCTCCAGCGAGGTAAGGGGACAAAAGCTTCCTAAGGAAAGCAGCGCCTTGATACAAACTGTTACAGTGATTTTGGAATGTCTAACACATAAAAGCTTTAAATATGGACTGGACAGTTAAATACTTTAAAGCTAATCCCAGCTCAGATTGTCAGCATGGATCCTATTCCTTTTTGTATTATTTTATACTTTGGCTTCGTGAGGTTTTCTCCTTTTTGAACACCCTAAAGACATTTTTTTTTTTTTTTTAAATAGAAGAGGAATATTGCATGTTTGCATTATAAAAAAAGGCTGTGCATTTTTGAAATGTAAAACCAAAGAAAATATTTTACCTTGACTAAAACAGAATGTTCCAACCAAGGTCAAAATTTAGTTTTCTACAGATCCACCTACGCTGTATCTTTTCTCCTGGATGGTCAGCTGGGGAGAGAGTGGGCTGTTTCAAAATACCACAATTCTAGCTGGAATAAGTCATCATATGGCTGATGATTGGTAAGAATATATGTTCAAAACACAGAAGTAATGTTCTAAAAAATTTCATTTTGTACATCCAAGGCTAGGCACTTGTTAATTTTCTTAAAGGTGCCCTAACGAGCTCACTATGTAAATCCAAATGGATTCACAAATCCCTGCAAGATACAGGAAGAAATAGCATAACCAAAGAAGTTACAGTAGCAAAGATATTTTCATTTCCATTTATTAGCATATGGAAAAGTGAAGCCAAATTTGGTTTCATAATTAAGAGGGTAGAGGTATGGGTCCCTAAGCCTTTTTGCTTTGCACACAAGAGCTCGAGTCTCGTGATGAAGGATACCATTAGAACATGAAGCACATTCCTGTTTAGTTTGATGTCTGTATACACACATCCCAGCCAATAAAATATTAAGGCTGTTCTGCATGAGCTTTCCCAAAAGGCAAAGAAATTTTCAAAGAACTTGCCAAAAACACTGGTGTACCACATTTCCACTATCTGTGACACAGAACTCAGAAAATAACCTTATCTGAGAACAGAATGATTCCAGTCTGCTGGAGAATGTGGACCCTGGGACAAACTTGCTCTTTTGCTACTTGCAATTACCTATACCTAACGGAAGCATGGGACTTTTTTTTTTTAAACATAGAATATAATATATATGAAAATACAATAATCAGCACTATTCAAAATAATAACCAAAGAAGATAGGTCACAGTAATTTTTAAGTGTGTTAAGTAAATCACTAATAATTTGAGGAGCTACTTCTATAATGAAACAGATCATTACATCTGTGTATGCACATGCCTGGGAACATGGTGAACAACATGATCAACAAACTTTAGTAATGGCTCACAAATAGCATAGAAGTGAAAGTAGCAGGGTTTAGATGGGGTCATATTAAACTCAGAAAAGGACATACCCAAGTTTTAATGTCTCACAGAAGAAAGACTGCTACTTACAGGAGCCCAAAAGATACAGCCAAAAGAACAAATCAAGTCTAGAAGTTCAGGCACAGGTGTTAATGAATCACAAAGTATTCCAGTCTGAATCTAGGCAGAAATGTGCCACTTTATCTCTAGGGTTGCTACCAAATTTTGAAAGCTGGGGAAAAAGAATATTTCATTAAGAAGTGCAGATAAGATTTTTTGAGCACTTCATATCTTAGCAATGGGCATCATCACTTTATCAGTTTTCAGATCAGCATGGTACTGTCTTGGTTAATTGTGTGAACTTTAATAAGAGCTGACATTAGTAGGATGCTTCCATTTTTATTTAGCAATATTGTTGTTGCTAAATTTATTATTTAGCAATTCTGTTTTTAAAGTAATGCTGTTATTTTAGTCTAATACCTTGATTAGTTTTATTTTTCCTTTGTAACAGGTAACTAGTTACATATTAAACCCTCCATTTTAATAAAATTGGACAGAATTTACACTCAAGCAGTCAAAGCTTAGGGAACTTGATTACAGGACCACTATGGTAAGTGTCTCACTATCAGCTTATTTTCAGTTTCACTAGAGGAACTCTGCACAGGACCTTGGCAGGTGATACTAGGACAACAGCTTAAAATGCAGAGCACAAATCACATCATCTCATTAGCAAAGTCCCTTACCTTCATGAAACTTACTTCTTTTGGGGAAGTCTGGAAATCAACTATAATGAATTTTTGCTCTTGAAAGAGCTAGAAGATAGAAAGACAATGTATGCACTGTATCATGCTGAGACTGACCAAACAAGCCAATTTGACATAATTCTGTACTGCAAGCATTTTATTATCCTTTATTAGAAAACCAACCTGGAAGGTTCCTTAAGCAGAGGATATTTTCTGCTGAGAAAATGAAAGGATTTTTTTTTACTACCCTTTCATATCTGCCAGGTGTCTAGCAAACCCCAGTTTTAAAAGTTAAACTTCAATATACATATTTTTGGTCCCAGACTGTGTCCCTCACTTATGGCAGTGTCATCACAGAGATGAGTAAATATGCTATTGCATTGAAGGGCAAACAAAAAATCATGATACTCTATAAGTATATCCCCTTAAAAATGGCTTAATTTGTTTCCAATACTAAGGAATTGTAAATTAATTAATTTACATTTGCTGCATACAAGCAGCTTTGAGTACATCAGCATCTTGTGTTTGGTTTTGGTTTTTCTTTTTTTTACAGCACATTTGCTTTGTTCATGTGAAAGAAAAAAAAATATTTCTACTGGTTTTAAAGTCAGCTGGTTCTTTCCGAGCTGAGACCACCAATAGGCTATGTTTCACAACTAACAAGTCAGCTGCTACTGAAAGTCTGAATGTAATTCAGCCAGTTCCTTAGAGAAGCCTTAGCTCTCCAAGGCTGGATGAAGTAAAGTATAATGTAGTAAGAACATTGCAACAAACTGGAAATTACACTAAAAAACACCAAAGTTCTTATATGAATCTGGCTTTATGTGTAAAAGTATTACTTTCTTGTTTGAAATGTATTTTTAATATAAGCCGTGATAATTAATGAAATAATAATTTTAACTTTTACAGCTTTGAGTTGAAAACCAAAAACAACACAGGAACATTGCAAAACATGACAAGTTAGAATGAAAGACGTCTTCCCTAAAATTAATCCTTTACCAAAAAAAAAAAAGAAAGCCCTGTAAATTACAGAGAATTATAACAGAGGATTTAACATTAAAATCTGAAATCCTTAGCTACAAAAGAACAGAATTTCAAGGTATTCCCCACAGCAAGTGTGTAAGAACAGAGAACATCACATAACTATTTCCCATTGCCACTGTTACCAGCATCTACTTTCTAGATTTTGAAGAAACAGAATAACAATTCAGAACTCCTGAGAGCATTTGTCTTTTTTACACCTGTAGGGAAGAAACTCATCAACATACAACAATCGAATAGCTGGTTATAAAGCATGATTGGCTTATGAAATTAATTGAGGAGAATTCCAGCAGCTTCTCAGTAACATGTGAGGCAAAAAACTATCTCTCCAGGCCTGTCAGGACAAAAAAACTCTCAAAACAGACATTATAAATAAATACATGGCTTTGGGGAGTTTTGTTGTTCTTTCCCACTGCCACGTTAATATTCTGCAACAACTCATCTGATAAACTGGTCTTGCACATCACCAGTTTAAGCCTAGATTATTTTCAATTCAAATAGCAATGCCTGACAGCTACATGCGATTTTTTCTGATAATTCAGTGTAAAAAGTTCACATGCAGACACTGTTCTTTTTTCATTGCTTGTGCAGTAGGTTAACAAGACAGTTTAAAAGACAGCTAAAGAAGCAATGAATGTATGGACTTCAAGGAAGAAAATTCAGAAAGTCAGTAAGGTCTGATCAATAAATATGTTCTTGTAGTCTGAATGAAAGATGTTAAAAAGACATAATTTCACATATTTGACTATCACATTAACCAGATTTTTATAACATCTTATTACTGGATTGTTTCAAGGAATAGAAGATCTCATTCTTCAAAACTTTGCGTGACAATCTTTTTGAAGCACTCACCAGGATGTCAGCCTAATATATGGTAATTACTATGACACCTTCCAGTTATTGAGTTACCTGCTCATTTTCCTTCCATACACAGTGTCATGGGAAAGTGACTCAATGTTTCTACTTGCAATTTCAAACATCAGACTTTGCATACAAGCAAAAATTCAAAATGAACTTCCAAAAGGCAAAATCTGTCAAAGCACTGAAACAACCACATACACACATTTAGTTCAATACAATTACCCTGGCTCAGCTTCTACCACAGTTTAACACCCCAAGTTTTATAAATCAAAATAAGATTTCCAACACACAGCTCAATTTAACAAAGATATAAAAATACCAAGGCCTGGCATGAAATTCAGCACACTGACCTCTCAAACACAAACACAAAGCAGTGATGTGATGGCCTGGACATGTGGCTGGTGTCAGAGGCCAAGACCTCTACCCAGGTTTAAGACTTGCATTCCACCTGAAGATGAATTTTATTACCCACCCATGCTCCAGGTCTGTTATTCAGGTTCCTTCTTTAGAATCATTTAAAGAGGACAGTTGTTAGTTCTACATAACCTAAACAGATTGGTTTCCTATAATGTGAAAGCATAGCACAAGCCTATTTGTAAAGAGGAAGAACTCAATATACACCTTAACACTCATCAGTAACTCTTGCTGTGCAGCTATGAAAATACACACCTGGATGGCTGTAAAAGAAATCTGGGAAACCCATATAACTATTTACTATGACAAAGACTTGATTGTTTAGCACACAGAAGCGTACTAGGGATCACATACTAGAAAGATCATCCACCAGGAATCATTATTTCCACATAATTAAGAGGCATCTGAGCCGTGACTACTACCATGTGTGCAGACAGTTCAGCTGAGCTGTGACTTCTGTGCCCAGACAACCTACTATGCACTGAGATGTCCTACTTAATGCCTGCTGTGAAATTATCCCTAGTTTTGCCCTTGCCCTTTTTCCCCTCTTTTTTAATTCATTTTACAGCTTTTAAAGTGATAATCTGCTAAGAACTTTCCTAAAGACACATTTAAAAACATCTAAAGATTTGCTTCATAAAGCAAGCCTGCCATTGAAAAGTCCTGAGTGGCTTCAGTTCAATTCTCAACAAAAGGGTTAGAGAAAAAAATATGGACTAAGATATATTTAAAAACGGTCTGTAGGGACTTTGATTGGCTTTTTATCTGAATTCTGCAATACAGATTGCTGAGGACAGTAACTCTTTTAAAATTCTTTTGACAAAACATAAAATACTCAGTATCTTACTGAAGCATTTCCAGCTCTCTATGATCCTGGCACAGATTCTCAAAGAAAGGAAGGTACAAGAGAAGAGTTTCTCATGTTTAACAGATTATTGCAATTACCACGAAAAGGTAAGGATTTCTGATCACAAAGTGTTCCAGTCTGAATCAAGACAGAAAGGTACTCAGCTAGGATTCCAAGACATAAACTTATGCAATTAAGATTTTAAGTATTTATTTATAGTAAAAAAATTTTATCTAGTAATATCCAGCTTAACCCATTAATATTGTTTACTCTTTACCATGGGTGCACAGATAATAAAGAAGCAAGTAACAAAGCCTTTAGAAATATAGTTAGATTTTATTTTTGTATCCGGTGAAAATTAAAATGGGTTTTTTAAAATTCCCTTCATTCTTTCAGCTCTTCAATCACCTGGTGCTCATCAGGGCCCACCTCTTCTTCATCAGGGCCCACCTCTTCTTCTTCATTCAAGTCTTCTTTTGCTTCTGCATCTGTCACCTCAGGGTGACTGCAGGCAGCATCCCTAGCTGAGAGCTTTTTCATTTTGATGTTCGGCAGTTTCCTCAGATCACCATCCCATTCTCTTAAAGAGAAAAAATAAGTAATGAAAAACAATTACCAATAGAAAGTAAGGAATGGCAGAGTTAATTCACATTTCCTCAGAAGATACTAACTCAAGGGAGACTGCTTTTCTAAGTTATCCTCTGTCCCACTGTGGTATGAATAAGCACTAAAGATGTCACCTGATTTTGTACACTACAGAAGCTGTAATTTCTCTGTGAAGAAATAAGTATTTTCAGATGTCATATTTCAGATGTGAAACAAAAATGTATTATTCACTTTATTCTCACAGACTTATTGTACCCTCAGTTACTTTTGTAACCTCAGTTACTTTGGCCACGTGCTTTTAGGTTCTGTCTCATTCAACTTGCACTCTGGTAAGCAACAGAAAAACAGGTCAGAAGAGTTTCTTCATATGCGTGCTTGATTTGGACATGTAACATCACGTGTTTGTAAGTCCCTTCTGATTTATGGTAAATGTTAACATGTTGTATGACTGACTTCAAGAGAACATTAAGGGTTAGTAAGCATTAATTCACATGGTGTTTTATTTCAAAAGGCTGCATGATGGAGAAAGGGCTGTTTTAAATGTAAGTCAAACCCAGTACTCACTTAGTAGAATGCTTTCTTGATTATATTTAGTGCACTCCATGGATAATTTTTCTCAAGGCCAAAGACAGTATTTGCCAATTATAAGGTATGTTTTTCCTTTACCAAGGCAATACAGCAACACTTCTATCTGATGTCCCTGTTCAAGAAGTCAATTGCATATTTATAAATACAGCAGACTCTCTTCTTTGGGATTTCTGGCTTTGTTGCAACATCCTGTAAGTATGACTTCTGGCTACATACAATTCCTGTGAGTCACTGATATATCACTTCTTGCAACATAAGCATTCCTAAGTTGTTTGGTTGGGTTTTTTTTCCTTTAAAGTATTTCATTTGATAGAGCTGTCAGCAAAATATTCACTCAATCTACTACCAGGACATACTAAAATGCTGGCCCAGATGAGCCAGCAGCAAGTTTCACAGCTTCCATATCTAACTGGATGCAAGCTGTAAATTCATTTAAGATTTTTCAATTGGTATATACACACATACCAACACTACTGTGAACAGCTGAAGTCAGCATTTTAGGTAAAATATAATCTAAGAATACTGAGAAAAAACGTTACTTAAGTTACAGAAATGGCATTCTGACTGTTGAATCTAAATCTTCCAATATTTTAATTACTAAGTGGCACAGGTGTTCAGCTTCTAACAGCTAAGAAATGCCAAAATAGCAGTGCCATACCTACTCTGCTTTTTCAAATGACAAATTCCTTGGCAGTTTTGTGTAAGTTCCTTTTTTTATTAAAAAAGACATACAACAGGTGAACTTCAGAAACACTATTTTGCATCAACACATTATTAGTGATAATAAGAAACCTACCTGAAAAATTTAAGATGCTTTCTGTTCATAATGTCTGGGATTTCTAATAGGAAAGAAATTAAATTCTGTTAGATGTGTTACATTATTCAAGTGAGTCTTATTTCAAAGGAAGAACTTTTGAGCTAAATGGCCTCTAACCAAAATGGTTACATACCTCCTTTCCATTGCAACCAAACTGCTCTAAAAGAAACCTGCTATACATATATACAAATTATAATATAAATAAAAATAATAATAGTACAAATAAATAAAACAATGGTACAAATCTGTATTACCTTTGCTAGTAAAAAGGAAGGCAAATACTATGTATTGAGACCTGTGGAACAGATAGATCATTTTGCTTTTTTCCTCCTGGAGTAGCCAAAATCTTCCTACCCTACTAGTGTGTAATTTATAAACTTAGGCAGATTTTTACATAGGATGCCAAAGCTGCTTTGTCTCGATTCAGTGTCATTCTTTCCTTGGTCAGTCCTGCAGTGTTATGAGCAGCCTGTGTTTAACTTCACCACTAATTTATGGAGATTTATACCTTAGGAGCCTTGACATCTTCCTGCAGTATAAAACACCTCATTACTGTTTATGAACTGCACAGATTTCACAGCCAGCAGGTTTCTCAACAAGACAGCTGTTTTCTACCTCTATATAACATTAAATCCACTTTATTTTAGCTCTTAAAATTGTGACATTTCAGCAACTTTTATGTTGTTCTTGAACAAACAGTTCTGCCTTTGTTCATCTATCAATTTTCTCAAGTTTTACAGTAATAAATGAGATCATGCTATCAATGCAGGATTATGGATGATTTTGCTACTACAAAATGTAGGTTGATGATACCTGTGCCATTTGTCTTTGTGGCCAGACAGTCCTTACTATTTATAAAACTATTCTTTCCTTTCACATTTGGTAATGAAGTTACTAATTGAAGAACAACAATATATGCAAAATGTTTTGATAACAATTACAGTGATTTCTGCAGACAGATAAACAGATGAGGTGATACTGCTCACAGCTGAGCAAGGCAAAGAAACATTTACCTAATGCAATTTTGGTCTGCTGATTCCTTGGTTCCATGCCACAATCCATGCCAAATATCCATGCCACATTGGGTCCATCCTTCCCAATAAAGCCTTGAAACAAAGCCATGGTTGCTCTTGTTTCCTTTGCAGTCCCTTGAACTGCACTCATGGTAGCACAGTGCCAAATGCTGGAACATCCCAGCTCCCACAGGGGAAAAAAGCTTTTCCCTTTTCCCAGGTATTTTACAAGGAGCTATCAATGCTATTCAGTTTGCCTCCAGTAGTGCATGTTGTGATGTAAGCATTGAGTTTGGCAGAAGTGGCACCATGCTGAGATTTGTATTTGTTCCTTTGTCCTTCAAAGCACTGATTCAACATACACTTCAGTGTTCTTGTCAGACAAACCAGGACTAAATGACAAGACTTTCAAATGAAGCCCTTTTATTTGCTTTTCTCTTTTTTTTTTTTTTTTTTTTTTTTTTTTTTTTTTTTTTTTTTTAACACTTAATGGGTTTAAGTTATGCAGACCTTTTCCAAAGAGAGTATTCTGTTTTATCAAGCCTCTCATCCAGGGCTCACCAACATCATGAGAAAGCGGGCACTCTGAAGACAGAAGATTCTGTGACAAACTGAGATTTGGCACTGAATTCATCTTTACTGCTTTGGCAGTGGCAAAACTTTTAAGCTACACTTACATGTGTGTTTGCAATATGTTACACGATAAAAACTACTAAATTGCCAGATTAAGAATAGAACTGTGTGTAGAGATAAAGTAATTATATACTGCACAGTAACTGATTTTCAAAATTATGCTGGATTAGTAACACTTGTCTAACTCAGCTGCATCTCCTTAGCATGCACCAGTGTCATGGTTTTTGCTGCTGCTTTTGAACTCCTTCATTTGCTTTAAAAATGTTAAGTCACAGGAACATGTTTTTCTGAACTAAAGGTAGAAAAAATGTAAGAAAGAAATATGGAACAGGAGTTAGTGGGAAAGAAATGAAGACAGTATTTTGGGGAGTAAATTATTGTCTGGCATTTCTAGACAAAGTATTCAACAATTTATGTGTTTAGTAAAACAGCAATGAAAGATTTAAGTACACATTTTTTAATATTTCTGACCCCTTCAGATAGTTTTACTTTTCTTTCTTTTGAGGAAAAACAAACAGCCTGTTAAAATGAAGGAAACTGTAGATGCTCTTTAGGCAAAAAATTATTCAGTTACACAGTAATGATCACTACAGAAAACAGCAGCTAATGAATAGTACAGAAGTTACATTAGCAGATACGTGGAAATGATACTGCTTTCATCTGAATTAAATCGATTTCCCTGTAATGTGAAGCCTCCAGAACTAATTAATAAAACTACTGTATTTAGTTTTAAAAGCCACTTTCCCACAAGATTAATATTATGCATCTAAGAGAACATGCAAGGTAATTAGAAGCAAATTATCGAAAATGGATGATATTCAGATGAAATAATTATGATGCTTTTCCACTGAAAACATGCTAACTCTATTTATTACAAATATATAAATATCTAGAATTGCCTTTCAATAGCTTTGCTATAAACATGTAAGACTAGATTAAACAAAAAACCCAAATACACAAAAATGAAAACAAGAGGAAGAAGATTGCAGTAAAAATACTGTAGAGATATTTAAGGAGTAAGTGAAGAGGAGCTGCTGATCATGTTCCCTGTATAGCTACAGTTTGTTTAAAAAAAGACTAAAATTTACTATATTTCAGGATGTCTACCACTTTTGTAAATGAATTTTTACCTTTTGGAAAGGATTAGTTTTTCATTTACATATATCCTTGACAGAACACAAGGAAATGCCCTCAATCTACACCCAGGGAAGAATAATGTTGGACATCAGGACAGATTTTTTTTTTTTCACTTACAGGGTGGTTAAGGATTGGAATGGGCTGCCCAGGGAAGTGATGGAGGAATCAGCAGCCTGGGAAGTGTTCAAGGAATGACTGACTGGATGTGGCACTTAGTGCTATGGTCTGGTTGACAAGGTGGTATTTGGTCAAAGGTAGGACTTAATGATCTTGGAAGTCTTTACCAACCTAATTGATTCTATGACATAAATAGACCACATCAAATTTTGGTAGACTTCCCTAAATGAAAAGAACACATATTATGCAGTCTGTTCATAGCAAATGCACATGCATACAAGAAACAACTGAGTTCAAGAACGGGGGGGGAAAGAACCCAGCAAATCTAAGTCAGTTATAAAAGCTCCACTCATCAAAGCTTCTAGGATTAATAATGAGCTAGAGGCATAAAACCACTGTTTCCAGCTGATTTCCATTTATGCCCAATCTCTAATTACAGTATTTAGTTGCTATAGTACTTAGCAGCAACTATTTTCTCTGAATGAATACTGTCCTCGACAGAGAGCAAAACCTGCAGCAGCTGTGATAACAAATAATGAATGATTTGAAAGTGTATTTAATATGTGAAGTTGCACTGTGCTCTCTGAATGCTTTACTTACTAATTCTATAATAACCTCAAATTTTGCCTACAATATTTCTAGCTTCTTCATTATTTTTATGTTGTGTTTGTGCATTTGACATCTTTTTCTCTAACCCTACTGCCTTTTTCTCTCAGCTTTCCACAAAGCAGTCAGGAAAAACAGAACTAAAATTTAAAAGCAAAAACCAAGAAGAATACTTTCTACAATTGAGCTGTTTGATGACAATCACAGAATCTATTTTCCTATTACTTTTTCTTCCTCCTTTTAAGACATCAAAGATTACGTATGAAGATATTCTTAAATTCCTCTGCCTCTGCAAGCTGCACTGGCAAAATTTTAAGGCCATTAATTTTCTTGATTTGTACAATACGTATCAGAGTGTGCTGATTTTGGCCGGGGTAGAGTTAATTTTCTTCACAGTAGCTGGTACAGGGCTGTGTTTTGGATTAGCTGGAAATGGTGTTGATGAAAACAGGATGTTTTCATTATCCCTGAGCTGGGCCTGCACAGATCCAAGGCCCTTTTTGCTCCTCACCCCAGCCCACCAGTGAGGAGGCTGAGGGTGCACAAGGAGCTGGGAGGGGACACAGCTGGGACAGCTGACCAGGGAATATGACACACAACCCAAACTTTGCTGAGCTTTGTATCCTAACTACAGAATTATGTAGATTTTTCATGTTTCCCATGACATATTTTACTATTCAAAGGACCAGTTATGTCTGGATAACACTTTGGCACTAAAGCCAAGTTCACCACTCAGCTTCAACATGCACATTATTGGTTAAAGCAAAATACAAACACTTCAATGCATATCTTGGCTATCGCCAAACAACTCTTTGCTTTTTGCACTTTCATTATCTCTTTCTCTTTCTTCCTTATTTCACCAAACTATTGCTGCTTCCCTTCAGCCTAGTTCCAGCTATCAAATGAAGCTCCAAACCAGCTGCTGAGCACAATTTGTATTCAAGGCAGGTGCATTAAAAGCTCACATTAGTTTCAAAAATAGGTTATGTATGCCCGCACTGAAAAGACAGTACCCTCGAAGGTGCACTAAGGCAAAAGTAGAATACAGAAGTCAGATCTCCACCATCTTTTTTTCTCCTTTTCCTCACCGTGACCCTCCTCCCAGATAATTCTGCAAGGCACAAACATGTAGCACTTAGGTAGTTTCTTTAAGGAGAAAAATAAGGACAATGCCTAGAAAGTTTACTTAGATTCTGGCCTTGTGAGCAGGTGTGAGGACTGAATTCTTTCTAATGCTTTTACATACCTATTCCATAGCCCTCATAGAGTTGCCTTTCACGTTCTATTGTCTGCTTGATGACAGTTTCCCGTGAGCCATGCTGTCTTCCTTGTCTGCCTTTAATGCTGTTCTGTAATTCAATCTGCTCCAATTCAGCATTGAATCGACACATGTAACTGAAAGAAATACAACGCATAAAAGCTAGATTGAGTCATAAAAAAATTGCAAAACAGAATTACTCTGATAAATTATTTTACTAAATGTACTAATTACTTTCTAATTTATTTTCTTTATTTACTGGAGACTGAAGGAGTAAGTAGTATGAAATCTGTGTGTTCAGGTGTCACAGAATAACCCAATAAGCAAATGCATGTGATTGCTACTGTCCAAATCACTTAAAGTCCTCCACACACTACAAAACTAGAGATATACTTCAATAATTAAAAAAAAGAAACTACAACACGATTTATTTGCATAATTCTAGAATGGCTACATATGTCTCTAAATATTTGTCAGTGGCAACAAAACTACTTGATACTATTAATAGCAACATATAAAAGTTCTCCTCTGAGTCATCACATTATTTTTAAAGACAAGTCAAGGTTTTTAATCTTGTTTTTAACACCGGTCTTACTTTTCAATTAGTTCACCAGCTTCCTTCTTTGTGTACTCGATTTTACTGGGGTCAAGGTGACTTTGAAACCATTGCAGTTTTTCTCCTACAAGAATAAACATTAATGGTTACACCACCACTGTCACATCAATAGAGATTAAAGTTTCTTGAAGCTTTTTAAATGCCGCCCCCCCCCCCCCCCTCCCCCCGCTTTTTCAAGATTTGAATGGCATCACAGGCTCTGATACTGTGGGTACCAGGTATGAAGGCAGCTGTAATAGAAACATTCCCACGTAATTTCAGTTTTATTTTATACCTTCCTTACAGGAATAAAAAAGGTATTAGGCTTTGTTTTACTGGAAATTAATTAAAATATCACTATATCAATTGCTCAGGAAGGAAACTTAGAGGAAAAACCAATACAGTGGCTGAGTAAGAGTTCTGATTGTCACATCTGTTTTTAAACAGATTAAATTGAAAAGGTGCAGGATCAATCACATGGAAGAGAAAAATATTCCAGGTTGTGTCTCAAAGTTTTGAATTTACTTGCTAACACAATATGTCTTTTAACCTACATATAACATCTTCTTTTACAAGCAATTATAAAAAGCTTGGGGACCAAATACAATAAATATGTGTACAGATGTACAAAACATTGAGTTGGTCTATACTGCCCTGCTGTTATGTACACTGACTAAAGATTAGCTGTGCTCAGCCCCGAATTCAATCCTGTGTGTATTAAGTGGACATATCAGGTATTTCAGTATTTCAACCAAGTCTATTTGAAGATTGCAGAATCAGATTATAGAAAGAGAAGCTTTAATTGGATGTCTAAAAAAGTTGGTAAAACTTAGAATCTCTACTAAGAAACTGAATACTGTACTCAGAAATAGAAGTTTCTGCTTACCAATAATACTTAAACGCAAAGCTTTGTCAGTCTTCAACCTAGCAGAGAAAAACCAGGTATGTTAGCCAGGAATGACTGCCATATAAATAATCACCTTAATTTTATTCTCAAAAAGTTGGGGTTTTTTTCACAATGAAAAGTCACAATGAAAGTCAAGGTAAAATTTCAAATAGAAGTATTTGACAATCTCCAAACAATGTAAAACTACTTCTGTTCCATCCAAAAGATCTACTTTCTGGTAAACTACTAGCTGTAATTTGTCCATTTTACCTGTTAAGCTAAACAATTTCTTGGAAGAAAAAAAGACACAGCATTTTCTCAGAGCGCATCAAAAGGAATTTCACCCAAGAGCTGCATTGTCACAATTTCCTTAAGTATTTCTGATACTCTTCTGGTATGTTTAATGAGTTAGGAGATTTCACTGCATTGCATTCTTGCAAATCAAGCATGCAATGTGAAAAATACCATTCTGTTTCCTTAAAACTTGTAATAATTAAACTTTGTGCTTAGCAAACAGTAAGTTAATGACTTAAGAAACCAAAATTAACAACTTCATTAAAGAAGATGAAAAAAACCCCAACTCTGTCTCCACTTGAATCTCTGGCAGGATAATCAAAAGCCTTCTGTACTCTATGGGATATAGTTCTATTTGGGATTAATTTTCATCCTAATTAGGAGTTCTCAAAAAAACCAAGTCTCTAACAGTGTCTCATGCTCTTTTGTCCTCAAGGTGTCAGATTTGATCTGCATCAAAGGATGTTGCAATGTTCTGTTGTTTCCAGAAAGGAAAACAAGACATTATTGGGGTAAGGATGAAATTTGTCACTGGAAAAAATGTCCTAGCCATGCATATTCAGTGTATATATTCAAGGACCTCTGATAAAATTGACTTATTATTATTATTATTATTATATAGGAAAATTGGTAATGGATTAAATAAATCATAAAAGCTATAATTGGCAAAGAATAAATAATGCTAAAATTTATCACAGTTCAAAGCTGTTGTGCTCCTTTATTAAATTCCTTTTACTCTGTAAAATTTAATGAGCATTTTAGAGCTAACTGAACTAACTTAGAGCACAGAAGTCTGTCACCTACCACAAAAACCGGGATCAAAAGATAAACCTTTACTTTTCACAGACAAATGTACCTGTGTCACTTGTCCACAAACCGACATTATTAAATCAAGATTAGATTTTTCAAGAAGTATTTCATCCTCTGAAGACTGTCTGACAGCCATGTACAAGCAAATGCACAGCATGTGTGAGCTAAGAATTTCACTAATATATTAAAGAAATTTTTACTTCTATGGATACCCCAGCATGCATAGAAGAAGCCTTCAATAAGACCTGGGCAAGCTTTTATCCTCAAAGGACTTACAGCAGGGAGCTTTGGATGGTAACAGCATCCAAGAAAAGGATACATACTGCACTCAGTGGAACTCCACACCAGCAATCCCTGCTGGGAACCTTGCAAGGCAATACTGACGAGCCTATCTGCAAAGCTTTGCCATGAAGAAAACTACAGTGGCATCCAAGAAAGCTGATTAAACAGGATCATGTCACATATCTGCGTTCTGAAACACTATAAACTGCCATGTGCACCTGCTAGGGCCACTAAGTCATTTATTTATCAAAGCAGCAAAGTACAGAACCACTATTTTCTTCTAGAAGAAAAGCCTTCAGTCTCCAGCTGCACAAAACTAATTTCAGTACGAGAAATAATGAATGACAGGCTCGGATGTTGCCTTACTGTCCTTTTCATAAGAACCTCACCTCAGTGACTGCTGGAAGACAATAGCATTAGCAGGGAGGCTAATCAAATCAGGTGAGTCAAAGAAACTTCCTCTCCTCTCCTTCCACACAATGAGTAATAGCTTTTGCTTAGGGGAAGGAGAGGGTAAGGCCAGGGATACAGTCATGTGGCAGGCTGTTGTTTCTTGATGATTTTCTTCTTCACCCACCTTCCAGAAATCCTCTGCTTAGGCAATGATTATTAATAAGAATGATTAGTGGTTTTCTTGATGCCTACTAGGTATTTAAAAAGTAAATTCTACATGTTCCTTCAGCAGCTCTTTATCTCAGATATTGTATTCAACTGTTCTACTCTAAATAGTAACAAGTATTTACTATTATTTGTTATTTACTAACAAATGCTGCTCTCAAATACTAAAATACTACTTCACACCCCATCACTGTAAAAACTGCTTAGCTCTCATATCTCAAAGCATATCAGTATTAGACTGGATTATTTGTAATGAAAATGTACTGACTCCTCAGAAATTTACGGTGCATGCACAATAGAAAGAGTCTGTTTTTACTCACGAGGATAAACAACAGAAAAAAAAAATGCACAGCTAGATTAGCTTTAGTTACCAAAACAAAATACCAATACTGCAGGTATCTCTGCAGTTGCAGGAAAACATGACTGGTGTTGGTACATCACTACTACGGCAGTTTCATGAATTTCTCACTATGGTGTGGTTTCCTTAAGTGTAGAAAAGTCAGTGTTCTACTACTGCCAGTGAAGCAGCTATTGCTGTCTCATAAAAACATCCCTGTAATTATTTAACAGAGCAAACAAGCTGCCTAAAGGAATAAAGATTCACATGTAGATTAAGAGAGAATAAATTGGAAGTAATACACTGGAAGCTGTTGCTGCTCATTAGACCTTGAAGAGAATTGCGAGGAGAGGGATGCAGGCAAGGAAAAAAGGTGTAATTTAAGTGAGCAAGATGATTTAAGATTGTAGCCAATTTTCTGAAAGCAATTGGTCTGTCGCCTCTTATTATGGTTAAGATTGGTCTTTTGTAGTGCAGTCACAGTTTCTGGACAGTAAATTTATAACTGCTGTCATATTTTGTTCAGAATGCTTGCAGTGAAGAGTGGACAATGGGGCCTGTAAAAGACTTCTGCAACTTAATGCAGAACTTCTCCCTCCTTTTGCCCAGTGCTGCATTTTAAATATTGAAATTCCTTGTGGATAATGTCCACCCTTTTTTACTGTCTTGTTTTGGCAAAAGATACTGGAATATGCATCTCATAACTTAATGCAATTTTCTTTCCTGTATAGCATAAACAGGAGCATTCACAGTAGTTATTTCTTTACCTCCATCCTATAGGAAAGTTAAAAAGCAAATAGAAGCCTGAACTGTCTCCAGTCCTGAATCTCCAGACAAGTACCAAAGGAAAAAAATAACAAAACCCAACCAACCAAAACAAGCAAAACAAAATAAACAAACCACACAAAAACAAGAACACTGAGGGGTACTTTTACAGAAAAGATATTTTCGCCCTCCAGTAACATGCCATTCAAGGGCTTCCTACACTCTACACCTTTGTGTTAAATAGTAATCAACAGATAAAATGTATATATCTTCAAAAAGTATTACTGCACAAATTCAGCCAACCACAATTAGAGCGTCCTCTGGCAAGGAAATCCACAGCTACAGACGAACTCCATGGACTTCCTACATTCACTGACTGCTCTAATCCAGTTTTTCCATTCTGCAGAAGTACACCAGCCTGTACTGAGAAATTATCCCCTTTACTCAGGCCTGGTGAGATCACATAGAGAATTCTCTTTCTAGTTTTGTGTCCTATTCATACTTCAGACAACTTACTTCTACACAATAACAAGCATGGTCCAAAAACTGCCAGATTTGTAGATGGGACTAAAGAGGAAAATTCTGTGGAGATTACAAGGCAGCTTCTCCTATCTACCACCAAAAGATGTATTAACCTTCCACCAGGGAACAGGGCTGTCATTCAATAGAAGCAATTTGGAAAATTGTTTAAAGACATTTAATAGACCTGCAGAAGCAATGCAGAAGAACAAAACTGATGTGAGCTATTTCTTTTTCCCGAGAGTACAGGAGTGGAAAGCTTTCCTCCATTCACAGCATCCAGAAATTTATCTTGTCTTTTTCAGAGCTATGCAAAAGGAACCCAAGCCTCACCATTATGTTACAAAAACTGAAAGCTAAGTAATTACAAATTAAAAATTCAACACATATTTAATTCCCACTATTTAAAAAAAAAAATCCTGAGAATTTACCGATAGACATTCAAAAAAAATTGGAACCCTTACCAAGTCTTTTAAAAACACTAAGGGAAGAAGAATAATCAACATTATTCATGTCTTTCAAATTAAATTGCTCTTCAAGCCAAGACAATACAGAAAACAGAATACAGACAATTGGAGGATGTTTTTAATGCAACTAATTTTTAGAACACCACAACAGAAGTGATCTACAAAGTACAGAATGTCAGTTAACTGTTCAGGCCCCAGAAGCATTAAGATGTAGAAATCTTATTTATAAGACACAAAGATACAAAATAAAAGATCATTTTGCTATCACAATATGCAGTGGATGGTCAAAACTGACACACTATTCTTGGTGGAATGGTTTCCCTACACAAAATGAAAGGTTACATCTTTTACAATGAGCCTAGACTGAAATAGCAAGGATAGGGCTTCTTCAAATATATCAGTGACCAAGGAAAACCAAGGCTAATGTGGGCCTCTGACTGAATTGAGGGGGACCCTGGTGACAGAGAAGACAGAAATACCACATGCCTTCTTTGCCCAAACCTTCACTGCCAAAAGCAGCCCACAGCAATCTCTGACCAGGGTTAAGGAATGTCAGAAGGAAGACTCTCCCTTGGCCAAGGAGGACTGAGTTAGAGAATACTCAGGCAAACCTGACGTCCACAAAGCCAGGGGCCCTGAGAGATGCATCCATGAGGGCCAAGGAAGCTGACAGACACCATGGCTAAACCACTCACTCTATCTTTGACAGGTCCTGCAGGTGAGGAGAGGTGCCTGAGGACTGCAAGAAACCAAATGTCACCCTGGTCTTCCAAGATGGCAAGAAGGAGGACCCAGAGAACTACTGGCCAATCAGCCCCACCTAAATCACTCCAAAGACCATGGGCTACCTCATTCTGGAGGCCACCTCCATCCACAGGCTGGACAAGGAGGTGATCAGGAGTAGGCAGCATGGATTTACTAAAGGTAAGTCATGTCTGGCCAACCTGATTGCCTTCTGTGATGAAACAACTGCCTGGGTGGATGAGGGGAGAGCAGTGGATATTGTCCATCTCAGTTTCAGCAGGGCCTTTCAACTTTTTGCTACTGCAAGAGGAACAAAAAGTAGCACTCCAAGAAGAAACATCAGCACTGATGTTATATCAGCATAACGGTCCATGTCCACTACCACAAACAAAAAGTATCCTTTGTGATGTTATTCTCTGGTCTGTACAGAGGTTTTGCAGTCAACTTACTTTTCTTTCTTCTCCTGTTTGTGTGCTTCCCTTGCAAGCTGTGCAGCTTTTCTGCTGTAGGGATGGATAACTTTTTTGTCTTGCTTCCCTCCTTGAGGTTTTCGTAACTTTGGCTGAAAAGACATCAAAAATACTGATGCACTAATAAGGCTGAGTAAAACATGAAAGGCAAGACAGAAGTACACAGCATGGTAAAGAGTTAAAAGGTCATGCACTGATATCTAAGAATGCTCTTAATTTTCAGTAACACCTTATCAATTTCAGCCACCTCAATAACAAAATTACTTGAAGCCAGTACATGCGGTAAAAAAACCACTAGAGCACAGAAAATGCTGTGAGAAACCTTATCTAGTGACTACTGTCCAAATGCCTACTTTGTAGAACTCTACAGTTAGGAAAGATTAGCTTTCTGTACCTTTGCAGAAAAAATGTCCCCATTCAAGCTTCTATCTGGGGTTCTGACAAGAGCCTCATGTAATTTGTACAATGTAATAAAGGCGATTTTCTTGTTCCTCCCAAGAGATCATTGGAATGCTTCACACCAGGGAGCGGCCGGAGGCTTTCCTTCTCTATCCCTTCGTACAACACAGAGTACCATTCACCGATTTCCAAAGCACGGTAATACTATTCTAGGTTATGCTACTGATAAGCTCTATGAAACAACATGCTATTTAACTGCACCCAAAAGAAACACCTTAAAGCAAGGGGGCTTTCCTGCATCACAGTAAATGGCCATCAACAAACGGAGACTTTAGTACATCCCGTTCTCTGTGATAAAGCCAGTGCTTAGGGCTGCGAAAAAACAGATGGTGTCAAAGACGAAACTACTCCCAGCACCTCTGGAAATGTCAGGCGGCGGCACCTCCCACCCGTTCCACACGCGGACCGCGCTGCCCCGGCCCGCGCCCGTCCTGCCGGGAAGGCCCCGAAGGACGCGAACCCCCCCGGGAGGAAACGCAGCAGTTTTTAAATGCAAGGCCGGCTCACCGCCGGTATCGGCCCACAGGGTCGCCGGCCCGCCAGCGAACTTGCCGCGGATTCCCGAGACCTCTCCAGGGACGCGGCGGAGCCGCTCCCGGAGGGGATGGAGGGGCCGGCAGCACCGCGTGAGCAGCCACCCCCGTCCCCAGAAGCGCAGGACTCCTGTCCCCATCCCTGTCCCCACCCCGCCACACGCACCATGGCGAGCGAGCCTGTTTCCGGCGCGGCGGTGCAGCAGCCTCAGCGCTCCGGGCGGGCGCGCGGCCGGCGCGGCGGGCGTTCCGCGGCAGCGCAGCGCCCCGAACTCCCGGGGTCACGGTGGAGGTGCGGCCGCGCCGCGCCGTGGGGGAATGAAACCCGGCCAGGTACTGGATCGTATCTTGGCAGCAGCTAAGGTCATTGCTTTGGCAACTGAAATTACCCGGGCTGCTGCTACCCGTGAGCTTGAGAGAAAAGAAGAAGTAGAAGTAGTCCAAGAACCTGGTGATCATTATGATGGAGAAATTCCACAAGTGGTGCCTATGCAAAGAAGGAGCCCTGCTGAGCTGAAGAAAATTGAACAAAGTCAAGAAAGAGGTGACAGCCTTTGTGAGAAAACCGGCCTTTCCCTCGGTAAGAGAAAGAAAGAACCTCTGGAACGTCCAAAATCAAAACTTAAAGTTACCTGAGAGTGTTAACTCTAAGACTTGCAGACATCACCAAAACAGAAAAAAAAAAAAAAAAAACCAATCCATCTCTGCCAGTAAGGCTCCTGTGGCACCACAAAGCTGATCACCATCTACACCACGGGCCTGTGGAAAAGCAATTGTGACTGTTCAGCTCCAGCCATCACAGGCTCAAAGGGGACACCATCTTAGTACTTCTTGCTCTTCAGACGCTGATAAATCTTATAAAAGAAACATATAAATATATGAAACATTTATGTTTCATATAAAGAAACATATTAAAGATGGTCCCTAAACAGCATGGTTCAAATCTTTTACTAATATATATATATATATATATATATATATATAAGGAAAGTGGGATTATCTAAAGCAAAGTCTTCATTCAGCTTGTATTGGAACACTACCTGTTTGTGCACTTGCAATAAAACTGTTTTATAGATTTACAGATCTGCTACAGGAGGCAGTGACAGTAGCAATTTTGGGTTTTAATCTAATAATTTAGGATGTAGCAGTCACAGACAGGAAACCGAGCATAGAATTTTAAATAGTCCATCCAAGTAAATAGATTCGGAGTTATGCTGTCAAACAGCACAGGAATCATAGCAGCACACTGGGGAACAGCTCTGTTTTAATACTGTTCAAATCTACTTGGGACCAGCAACTCACTTTTAACTGAGGGATGCTGAGGGAAGTCAGGCAATAAGGTGTTTGACTATGGGGCCCACTCATGAATACAAATGAAAGATGAAAAAATAATTTGTAGATTGTTTCTTCATTTGGATGAACAGCTTGGAGGCTTTAGTGCAGGCATGCCTGGGAATGTCAATAGGTATGGCCCTCCCATCAGAACACTACAGAGATGTGGTGTAGCTTTCATTTCACAGAGAAATGCTAGGTGGGAAGTAGATGTGTAACTGGCTTTACTTCTGAGCTGCAGGACATGGTTGGGGCAGAAATTGGAGCTGAAAGGTACCCAGAGTAAATTTTTAATTGGAGCTGTAAGAAAGAAACTTAGACTCTGAAGACACTTAATGAGCAGTTCTGAGGGGCCTTTCAGCTGGACTTCTGCCACTGACTGTGATGAGACCCCTGGGTGATGATGCATTTAATCTGATGACCTAGTTACAAATTCAGGTAAATGTGCATTGCTTTCTAGTCTGGTCTTGTTCTTTAAATGATTTTTAATCTGGAAATTTTCATTATTATTATTATTATTATTATTATTATTATTNGCAGATACAGACATGAGAATCCAAGTTTGGCATGTTAATAACTGGATCACAAGTTGCATTTTTTGGCAATAATTTTACTGATGCTATTACAAATGCATAAATTAAAATAAAGGGATATCTGTCTATGACAATCTTTCTTACAGTGTTCAGTGATGCAACATGAAGTAGGTTTACCAAGTACAGTTTAATTCTTTCATCCTTGAACTGATTTGCTATGAAATTCTATTTAATACCAAATATTATGGTAAATATTATAAAGCAGTGATTACAGAATGGTACTTAGGATAAAGTAGCCATACAATTCCAAGAAAAAGGCCCTATTATAATGACAATAGCATGTATCAGCTTTTCAGAAATTCTGGCATTTACATGTCATGAATTAGACCAATTGACATAAGATTGACTGATTTCTGAATATTCTTTAAAATCTCTTTTACAGTGTTATAACTGCATTAATAAGAATAGAATTTAAAATTGTGTTTAGCTTAGTTGTAATAAAATACAAATTTCCTGAGTTCAAGGGTATCAGCTAAAGGTTAAAGCAATTAACAGCTGCATTTAGAAACGAGGAAAAAAAAGTAATGAGCAAGCTGTATCAGTGAGGGGACAGTGGGCAGTCAGTCTCAGGATCTGCCATGGTCTGAATGCATCTGTAGTAAGGCTTTAGAGGAGAGACACATGTAGAGTGTCTTGAATATGTTCCATGTTATCAGTAAGACCAAGCAGTACAAAAGAAATAGAAAACTGTAGTTATGCTTGCAGTTGTTTAGTTTTCTAAGCTAATCTCTCTTAAATCGGTGATTTTTCCATGTGCTGTTATCTTAATGATATAGCCTGGTTCACTTAATGTATATTTATTGCAAACTTCCTCATTAATTATATGTTCCTAGGAATTCCAGTCTCTTTCTATATATACAGGGGTGAGATCTTCTCAAGTGGTGGTGGTATGAAGGAAACTATATTGTTTAAATTAGGTAAGAATTATAAAGTACCGAAACTGAGACATAATTTGTGTTATTTTTAAATCAACTTTTAGGAGAATAAATCAGCTGACAATTGAGCTCATTGTTGTCACAGTTAGGTGACTGACTGAGCTTCAGCAAATCTGAGGATGCATTCATGGGTTTAAAGACAGACTTTAATATTTGCTGTATCCTGAGTTCATAAATAGAATGCCATTTGCTTTTAATTTAGTCAGGCTTATGCTTTGACATTAAATTCCCATCAATTCAATGCCATTGTTTGTGTCCACAGACTGTGGATATGTTTATGTTTACAGACTGTGAACATGGGTGACTGAGGTAATGTTTCTACAAATTCAACTTAAATGACTCAAGAGAATTTTAAATAAAGCCAAGTTTTAAAATCTGTGTTCCACATTTTCTAGCATTTGTCTTATGTCTTATATTCAGTAAATTTGTTTTTACTTATACCATTGATACTGATGTGTTTTGCACTGATATCTTAATTTTTCTGCTGACAAACTAAAAGGTATGATAGAAGTACGTATTTATATAACTCAGTCCTGCCTTACATGGTTTACAGTCATTTCTAATCTATATTGCACAAGAAACGACTAAAAACACCTACTGTATGCTCCTTTGATTATGCTGCACTTCCTGTTGTTTCTAAATGCTTCTACTATTCTATTTCTTTTAATCTCTCCATTCTAATTACACTCAAGCTCTTCCTAATGGATTCCCGCTGCTAATCAGAACATCAGAAGACCACTTACTCCTTTTCACAGAGCCTCCTTTTATCCATCTCTTTAACCTTTTAAAATGAGAGCTCTGGCCGCTTCATTTGTTTAGATTTTGTAGAGGCTCTGGTGCATTGTATCCTTACAATGCTTCACCTTTTGCAAGTCCATGGTAACACGGGAACTATGTAGCATACTCTGCAAGTTTCCAGTTTCAAGATACCAGCTGTAGAAGTATCTACATTTAAAATTTTCTGGAGAAAAGAACCAGAATTGGGGCTACAGAGTAGCAGTATAACATGCTGTCACTGTATAGCATGGCAGCTTCAACAAAGAAAAGAAAATCTTTTGTACTAGATCCTTTAGATGCTCTGTATTGCAGACATCTTTCTGGATGAAAATATTCCAGTCAGGTTGCATGCAAGTGTGTCAATACACAAAGATTTTCAACAGATTCTCTGGAACCCACAGTTTCCTTGGAGCCCGTGGTGTGCCCAGTGGCTTAATGCTCAGAATAAAATGATCAGAACTTCAGTGTGAGGGGCAGATATATCTGGGCAACATGCCTGAAGCTTAGAGAATAAACTCTTCTGCCTCTGCTTAGACTTCTGTTTAGCCTGTCTGGGCATTCATTCGGAGAATTCCTCCTTATAACCATTCAAATATACCCATTTGTGAAGTTGCAACCAAAAGTCACGATTTTAGTCTTGTGAGACTTTTTTGTGACTTTTTTCTTCAATAGTGAATTGAATGTAATTTCTGGTAAGTTTATCAGACCTGTCCTTGATATATAGGGATATTTTCACTACACTTACACTAAGAATGGGAAAATAAGGATAAAATTCTCTGCCAATACAAAGATGGTTACTGAATCAGCTGAAAAAAACCCAACAACATAGTTCTGTGTGAAACAGAAAAACATGAAAAGATTGAAATCTCAATGCTTTCATTAAAATTTGAGGGGCAGCATATAATTTTTTAATCTATCTGTCTCGTTTGAGTGGTCTCTTTCCTTCTTGTCCTTTTCAATCTTCAGGCCCTGTAGCTGCAGCAGTTGAGGCTATTAGATGAACATTTTGTATAGTATTTTAGATGAGCTGACTCCAGAAATTCAATCTTGTCTGGGATTTCATCAGGTCTCAGGAGGTTTTCCTTAGCTCCTCTAGCAGGCATATTGTGTTGTCAGGTACCTGTGAGGCTACAAATAATTTCTTATTTCATTGTTCATACTAATTTTAATTCCTTTTTATTTCAAAATTGGAATAGACTTTCTCATTACTGCTGTCAAAACATGTCGCAGTGTTATGCAAAGTTTAAATGTACATGTGTACAACTATCTGATATTTTCAGTTTAAAAGCATGCAATTTCCATAAATTCTGTGGCAGCATAACATGTTTCACCTCTCCTGCAATGGCGTTTGGTTTTTTTTGTTGTTGTTGTTGGGGTGTTTTTTTGTGTTTTTTTTTTTTGTTTTGTTTTGTTTTGTTTGTTTTGGTTTGGTTTGGTTTGATTTGGTTTTTTTGGTTTTTGTTTTTGTTTTTGTTGGGGTTTTTTTTGTTTTTTTTTTTGTTTTTTTGGGTTTTTTTGTGGGGTTTTTTTGGGGTTTTTTTGTGGGGTTTTTTTTGGGTTTTTTTTTCAATAGATGTTCTGCATACTTCTGTCTTTCAAACTGAGGCTATGAGAGTGAGCTAGATAGTCTGGATAGGGCATAATCTACATAAACATGTTCAGGCTCAGTGCTATATACCTGTATCAGAAACTACATTCTTTTACATTTGGTTTGACTTATTTGGCTGATTGCCTAGCTTTCCTCATTAAATATAACTTCTCCTTGTAAACCTTCTGCAATCCTAATTCTGGTTATCTCCTTAGTCCCTTTAATGTTTTCTGTTTTTCTTCCTATGATTTCATTAGTGCCTATTTAAAGGAATTAACCTTTCAGAAAAACAGGAAAATAAGTAAGAGCTTGTATTGTTTTCAGCTTTTGGTGTGTGTAATTGGTAGAGTTTGGATCATTTAATCTTCTGCAAACTGTAAAAAGTCTCTAAAATCACTTAGACTGAGAAGTACCTCAACCCATATTCAATAGTGTGTTTATTCCTTAAAAAAATCATACCCTACTAAACAGTAGTATTCGTTTTGGCAGAAGAGCCTCAATCACAAAATTGGGGGAACTATTAGCTCCTTATTAATAATATTTAGAAAAGAAAAAAAATCATATTATTATTGATTATATTGTAAGAAACGTTGGGAGCACAGACTTAACAATTAGCATGATCTAAATCGTTACTAAATGTTACTAGTGTAAAAGCCATCACCGTGTACCATAGGGACTGCTGCATAATGGAGTTCTGTTGTGTGAAACTAAAACTGTTTCTAGACAAAGACCTTCAGTGACCTCTGTGTAGTTCAATGGCACTGAATCATGGTGATGAAATCCTGTAAAACTCTGCCTCCACGTTCAGAGCTGTTCCTGAATAGCTCTGGAGTGGTATAACTGCACCCATCCACCAAAGGCAATTTTCCCACTAGCTATGACCTGACACAGCAAATGTGATGACATCTTTTGCAAGGTGGGTACCGTACTCTTTGGATATTAAGAAATACTTTGGAAAAAAAAACAAAGTGGTGGACTTAAAATTGTTGTGTAGCTTCTGGTATTTAAAACAGGATAAAAAGAAATTATATTTGAGTATAAACACTTTCACAGTATTACAAGACAGCTGTAATAAATGATATGCCTAATAAGCTATGGCTCTGACCTTTGGTGTTGTTATTAATCATTATTTCCCTTCCCTGTGAGATTATGAATCTCAAACCAAAACGTTTCTGGAATAAACAGTAGGAAAAGATATTTCTTTACAAAATAAAGGAAGTTACTTATAAAAACAATTTTGAAATAATTTTAACTCATTTCCATAGAAGTTCTTTACATTAAATAGCATTACATTCTGGAAAATCAGACTCTAATGCTTGTCACACAAATCAGGCCTCTGAGTCCTCTTGCTCACTGCTGCAGAGACTTGGAAGCTGTTTTGGAGGGACTCTGGAAAAACTGTGTTCCCTGCCCCAGAGTCTCTGTTGTAGTTCTCATGAGCAATCCTATCTCCAGCATATATTTTCCTGCCATGGTAAGTAAAAGATGACTTACTTGGTGATTTCTTGGTTTGTTTGGGGTTTTTTTTGTTGTTGTTTTTTGTTTTGTTTTGTTTTGTTTTGTTTTGTTTTGTTTCTTTTTCTGGCTAAATGGCCTTCCAGGCTGCAAGCTCAGAAGCATTCACATCAGTATTGAATCCCACATTGTACTAACTGTAATCTGCATGGCCAGGCCAGGAACCCAGAAGTTCTTGGTTTGACACTGGTGGGAGAAAGGCAAAATATTGCAACAGAAAGTCTGTTCCAAAAAGCTCTCCAGCTAGACTTTCAGTTTTTATAAGCTGGCGCTTCTGTGTGTGGAATAAGATTTCACATTACTTTTCCTTAGGGACAGCATTCATTCATTCAAGCCAGTATTTCAAGTTACAGCTCCTGAGGATTCGGGTCTTTATTATTTGTCTTGTAATATGACATGGATGAGAAACATAATTCTGCTGCTTGGGCTAAAGCAAAATGAAAAGCCCTATTATTTTTAAAATTAAATTGCACTGCATAAAACTGTAGAGAAATAACCAAATAATTTCTGCATTTTCTAGCAATTCAAAATGTCTTGAGTTTTGAACAAACTAAAGGCAGCTACTGGTGACAGTATTTCCTGAGGGAATATAATTATGGTTTCAAGATGCTAGTTTCTCTACCTTGCCTTTTGCTTTTGAATGACAGGAGAGGGAAAGATAATTAAAACTGGGGATAAGAAACAACTAAAACAATATTAACTGAAGTGACATTAACTGAAATAGTATGATAAGCACTTATATGTCTGGAGTACAGAACCATTTTTGCATGTCCTTGTTACTGGCAGAAAACAGGAAACTGAAAAGTCCTTGACTTAAAGTAAGCACTCCTTAGCAACAACTAGAACATCAGTGTGTCCTTAATATTTTCTCATATGTAATATAAAACACAGACTGTAGCAGCTACTAGGAAGAAAATTAACTCTATCCTAGACAAATCCAGGACAGCATCCACTCCTTATTCCATACCATTTCCATCATGCCCATGTCCCACACTTCCCAATACGTCCCAGTTAACCACCATCATCTTTCTGGTCATTTGAGAGGTATCTATCTATATCTAATCTATATCTATATCATCTATATCTATCTATATATATACAGTCTATGGACCATCCCTATAAAAGTCCATTGGCTTTGTTTATCCCATGACTTTGAGTTCCATCCTCCATAACAGTATTTCAGGGCAGAAAAGCTGGTGTGTGGTGTTGGATTGTTGCATGCTGAAGCCAGTTATGGCTCCAACCCTGCTGTGCTTGTCCACTTTCACAAAAATTTATTCTTTTGGGTCACTGTGATGTGAATTTGTGAAACTGAATGACATCTTTTGGAGCTGTGCAAAAAATTTTACTGACAATTTCTGTAATATGTCATGGTGTGATACAAGTTGGAGTTACAAGCAATTGTGTAGTGCTGAATATGGAGCCACGTTCGGCAAATCTCTTCGTCCTTCCCATAGAAAAAAAATCCTGCCCCCGACCACATTTAAAACCCATTCATGCATAGGTGGGAAGACAGGTAGAGATAATGCTAAAGGCAATCCTGCCTCTGATATATTGCAGCTGTGCTAATTACCAAGCGTGGGAACAACCTTGACCTCACAGCTGGGTGTGATAAAGAGTGAGTTACCTGGTAGAGAGTCAACTGGAGTCTGCTGGCTGTGCTGTGAGGAGGAAGGGATAAGAGGTCGTGTGAGGGATAGATCAGGTAAGCCACTGTATGAGGGACAGGGTTGGGTGGCCGTGCCAGGGACAGGAAGCAGTGAGCTGGGACTGCCAAAGAGAGGGAGCGAGAGAAGGAGGAAAAGAGCCAGAGCTGTGTGGAGCTGCCCATGGGAGGCTACACAAAAAAGGTATGAAAGACTTCTAGATAATATGGTGTTGATACTTGAAGTGCTCTGAAGTTTTTAATGAAGCACTTTGAGTGCAGTGGCTGTCTTGACTACGACACATAGGTGTTTTCCAGTGTTTGGATCACACAGAGTTAGTTTGTGTGGCTGACAGAATGCTGTCAAGTAACAACATATATGGAAATAGAGGGCTCTGGGGAAATGAAAGGGTCAAGTTCATCCCATTCAGCAATCTTAATGCCCTACACAGTGATAACCTGTAAACTATTTTAAATATGACCATGTGTCGCCATGAGGTTGAAATGTAACCCATGGAAAGGGTCCATAGGCACCATCCTTTGTTGTTTGTAAGTCTCCTTACATCAGGCAACTGTGGGAGACTTTACTGTATCTGGAGGTGCTGGCAGTTTATCTGAGGTTTGGAGGGTCTGCTCCTATCAGGTACAAACAATCCACAGAAAGGGCCTACAGTAAATTTGCCAGGAGATTTGCAAATAATCTAGTAACTCCCTGCAAATGATGTTTGAGTCTCGCAATTAAATTCACGCCTGGAAACTTGTAGCTGAATTTTGTTATTTGTTTACAGCAAACACTTATTTGAAACCAGATTGTCTATTTGATTCCTGGTGTGTCAAGAAAACAGAAAACCACATATCTTCAAAGTATATTTGCTTTCTATTTTTCACATATAGGGAAGAAATATATCCTTGACTCCCATAAATCCAGCTGGACTGTTAAGCATCACAATTACCTAAGTTAAAGCTGTAGGACAAATCTGGCTTGAAATTTTGTCAGCTTTGAAATTCATCACAAGGTTGTGAACAACATACCCATCTTGGAGTGCTCACCATTCAATGACTGAGTTGTATAGTCACTTAGCTCTACTCTTGTCTCCAAGAAATCCTGAAATACTTTAACATGCTGGGCATCATCATTTTCTTTGCTTTACTGACAAATGAAGAGAGGCAGTAGTCTTCAGTTATTCACATCATCCGTTTACACCATACTCAAAATAAAATTCAGAGCTCCTGAGAAAGAGTAACATTTATTGTGAAATCTGCCTTGTGTGTCTTAATATCTTCCAAACACAAGTTTGTTGTGAAACATTAATTGTATAACTCTTGGTGATTTTTCATGAAAACAACAAGATCTGGTAGTTTGACTCAGTGTTCCATGTCTACTTAGGTGTATGAAGCACACAATCTACTCAAGTCACACTAATTATTAAATACTGTTGTTAAATAATGAATTGTGTGGGCAAGTGTAGACATACACAGATGAATTTGAATTTAAATTTTTTTTTTTTTTTATTCCACTGATTAGTAAGGCCAGTTACCTTGGCTGACCCTCCCCTCCTTTGGTTTACAGACATCTATTACTCCTAATGAGCTTCTGGAAATAATTTCATTTATATAGGCAGAGAAGCAAATTTGACAGACTGTACATTTGGTATCACAAAAAAGTGAGAAGAAAAAGCAGGCCATCTGATTTTTAAAATTTTTTTTTTTTTTAATTTCCTAGAGATAATTGGAAGAGTTTCAAAATTATATGTGCCATATTGCAGTCTCAATTAGTCTATAGTGAAACAATGCCCGAACAGGAAGATACAGTTTTATTGCATGGCATCATGTGGAATTTAGGAGCTAAATTAACTTGCTGTTCTTGTTTTGATGCCTTAAGCTTTAGCTGTCGTATTTGCAGGTTCTAGGTTACCTAGGTATGTAGTTTTGAGCCTCATATTAAGTGCCAGTAAGCTTTCTTCACAGGGTAGGTAGACAAAACAAACCCCTTTTTGCTGAAGACCAAGGACAACTCTCAGGCCCAAAAACATAAACAATGGTGGACTGAAGGGAGGAACAAGAAGGATGGGACCTCACAACCTGAAGCTGTAATTGGACAATTAAACCCCAATATGCAAATGGACCAAAACTGATAAAAATGTAAGACCTTGTGACCGGACGGGTTTTTTGGTGCAGTGTGTTTGTAGTGGACTCGGGGTGCAGCCTTGGTCGGGTTTTGGTCCCGTTCAAGGTGAATCCTGGAGGCCTTTCAATAAATACCTATTTTATTCTCTAGCTCTGTCCAGTCTCTGTTTCAGGTCAGCCTTCTAGGAAACAGTTTCCAATGATTTTTTTAAAAGATTACACCACAAGAGTATTTGAGTGACTTCAAAAGGAGTGTTTCTTTGCTTAATGATGCTTCAGTGTTATATCCTATTGCATGCATTTCACTTCTCTGTGCTTGAGAATGTCATGGAACAGATCCTTCTACAAGCTCTCCTTAGGCCTGTGGAAGACAGGGAGGTAATTTGAGACAGCCAGTATGGCTTCACCAAGGGTCTAGTTCTCTTTGTCAGGCTTTCAACTTGATTCTGCTTTCGCCTTCAGAGACTCCTAACTTAACACTTGATGAATAGAAATAACCAATACAGAGGACTCATGATGATGTTCATTGTACACGTAAGCAGAATGTTGTGTGGACTTTGTCACTTCGTGCGGCTCCTGGCTTTTGAAGAGGCACAACAGCCCATAGGAAGTGTGCAGAGAGGCTTTTCTCTGCATTTAGCTCCCATGGTCATAGTGATCATTAGATTTTCCATTTATATTACTGAAAAAGGTATTTATGCTTACATTTCTCTAGAAGAGGATCAGAAGAAGCATTTTCTTAGGTCTTGGGAACCATGTTTCTTAGAAAACAGGGATGTGAGATGCTCTGCAGGCAGAGCTCTTAGAAGGAGATAGACAAAAGGGGTTTTTTATAACAGAGAAATTCCCTTTAAAAACCCAGGCTAACTAACTTGAAAAATAAGTTTTTCCCTATTTGGCAAGGAAAGTTGGTCATATTTTGTAGCATCTGTTAAATAAAATCCTGTTGAAGCAACTTACCAGAAACTTTCAGGAGTTTCTGCTGATAATCATGACCATAAAAGTATTGTAGGTGTTTTACTCTAAATAGAGAGAAAACTTAACTTTATCATCTTAGAAAATAATTTCCCTAATGCTTCACACAATGTTATGCAACTTCAATAATGGTCTAATAGTTTTTTGGTTTTTCATATTTTGCCTTCTTTCAAAAATTTATAAAGGATATTTGGGAAGGTGTTGGTTTTATCATCTTTGAGAGATCACAGTGTTTTCATTTTCAGACTTTACAAAGAAAGTCTATTCCTAAATGTGACAATTTCTTTCAAGAAGAATTGGTTTAGTTTGTAGAAGTCTGATGTATTGAAAACCAGTTTTCTACTTTGTGGGCATTTGCTGTTTTCATTACAAAATTTTGTTTCCATTCATCTGACACTTCAAATAATAACCCATTTATCCACGGCTATTACCATCCACTATTGCAACAGAGAAATTTAAGAAGGGTTACCTAAGGATAGAGCAAAAGTAGGCACTTTAAAATAAAAGCTTTAATGAATGCTATGAGCCACATTTTAGGGCACAGTTTTTGTGAATTAATAAAAAAAACCAGATTTTGAACAATTAGAATATGGCAAAAATCCTTTTCAGAAGTGGTAGAGGGGAAGTATGCAAGTCCATAATAAAGTGAATTTTTAAAATGAGCACTAGCCTAACTAGGACCATGAGAGGGAGGTAGCATTGCCATATGTAACCTGAATGGTCACAGAGGTGTGAGAAGAAGAGATCAAGCTGGGTGGCTGGGCCAAGGTTGATGGTGCAGCATACTGGTGAATGCGAGGAGGCAGGAGAGCTTTATGGCTTCCTTGAGTCACCTGTCACAATACATTTTAAATGAAAAGGCATTTGCATGCCCACTATGACTTGCCTCAGCTTGGTTCTTGATGCTCTGTTGAGCAAGTCAGTTAGACAGAGGCATTGCTAACCAGGTGGGTACATTTCACTGAGGGGAAAGAGAAGACAAGCTGAAGCTCACTCTAATGTTACTTGATGCTTCTCACTGAGGTACTGTAATTGGAAAAAGCAGTTTGAAATGCCTGTCCACTAAGAAGTGAAAGTCTTGGTATAAAAAAACACATGTACCGCAAGAGGCCCACTCTTTAAAAAAATGTTTTCTTTTTGTTTGTGCTGTTTTTCTTCTGTAATGAAGCAATTTTGTAGAAACATTGAGCTGTCTTGTCTCATACACACTTGTTCTTGCTGTTCTGTGAACTTTCAAAACTATGTTTTAGAAGGATCTTTTAGAAGGATTTTTTTTTTCCTTTCCACTTCCATGTAGCTTTAAGTTATTTAAGATTTTTAATGGTTAGTGACAGATGTAAAACTTCTTCAAAAATATACAAGGGATCTATTCATTTTATTCCTGTTTGAAAGTCTTGGTTACAGTGCCTAATGCTTCCTAAAATAGAATTACTTGACATTAAACTTCAAATGTTTAATATTAGAAGGGCAATACCTCAATCTAATTCAGAAATAGATTGATGATAGAGATGAGAATATTTTATAAATTCCTTTAGCCAGTTCTTGCACTGTCATCCAGTTATACTGGTTTCTAAAAGAAAATGATGCTCTTAATTATATACTTTTGTGCCCTATTTTACTCTAGAATAAGAATTATTTTAGTGAGTTAAATTTTAATTCCTTGTGCAGACCTTGTTAGGCAGGTCATGAGCAGCACAGCTGTTTATGACAGTGTCTGCTTAATTGGTATCTTAAGTTAATTGGTTCAGAGGAACTGAACTGGTAAATGCACACAGAAGAAATTCATTATCACCATTACAGTTTTTGTTTTGATCATTTGTCATTAGCTTTCTGTAAACATTGTATCAGAAAGTATTAGACATGATGGGGGGATTTTAAACGTGTTGTCTTAAAACTGCAACTGTTTCAGATGGAATTTTGTAGTAATTTATTAAATAGATCAGACCAGAGACTGGCGTGGCTTAGAACCTCCAAGTGGCAGTCAGAGAATATTTTATTCATACACTGTTTTTTTTTTTTTAACTAATTTACATCTGAGCCTGTGATCTCATGATTAAGTACTTTTATCACTTAGCAGGTGTAAAAAGGAATTTGTGTAAAAGTGCTTTTGTGTTGTCATTAAGTGATGCAGTTCACAAAGATTTTCACCTTTGCAATATTTTTGACAATAAATTTACATTAATTTTGTGTTGTATTAATAGTGTCCCTTTACAGTCTGCAGTTTCTGTTTATGTGAGAGAGCCCATTTCTGTAGGTATCATTCAAAGGATAATTAGGGGTTTCTACTAACTTTTCATTAACACTGCCTTTTATGCAGTTCACCAACTTACCTTTTTTGCTAGTAGTGTATTAATTAACTAGAGATCGTCTTCTCTTCTGCTCTGTGTAAATACAGATGATCAGCATGATCCATGTGACTGTAGATGAAAGCATGCCATTAATTTAAAGGACTGCATGGCACAATATTTGCCACACCTTAATTGATTAAAAATAATTATCTCATATAATCCTTTCTAGAATAACACAACTCATTAGTTTTCTGAATGAGCCAGTTATGTGTTTACTGAATTAGAGAAGGAACTAAGTCACTTTTTTTTTTTTTTTTTTTTTTTTTTTTTTTTTTTTTTTTTTTTTTTTTTTTCCCTCACAGTGATTTACCCAAAATAATTTTACTAGCTCTTGTGGTCTGCTATGGGGACATGACAAGAAGGTGAGCTCAGACCTGGGAAATGCTCCCAGGTATTTCCACTTAGATGTAGTACAGCAACAGAGAGAAAGAGACACAAAACTTCTACAGCTGTATTTCGTTTCTCCAGGGCCTCAAAAAAGTGGAAAAATGGAACTTAACATGTGCACTCTGCTTTAGCTGCCTGTGAAGCATGTGAGTTGAGACTGTAAGAACAGCTCCAAAAAATCAAGCGGCAGCCAGTAGAGCCCTCCTCTTTTTCTCAGCTCCTGAATGGAGGTCAACAAGAAACATGTTCACTCGGAGGTTTTCCCATGGTTTCTTTTGCCCCTGATTACTAAGTCACAGGGTGTCTGCAAGCATTTGCCACTTCTGAAAACTTGCCCCAGCTTAGGTGTATTAATTTAGGGTCTTCAGGGCTCCTATAATAATTTGGGAATTATTTGTTATTATCAGTGATCTCTCTGTTACTTTTTTGATACAGAAAAGCTGGTCAATGGCTGAGAGCAAGGTCTTGAGTTTTCACACTTAGTGATATAAGTCCTCTGACTGATCTTTTTAGCTTTGCACAATACATGCCCCAATTTTCATCTTAGAGTACAAATGCTCTGTGGTGGTTTGCTTTGTACAGCATTTCACTGCAATTATTCAGTTCCAGTCAAGCAATGAGCCCTCTACCTACTGGTGTCATTTGAACTTACCCGTAATAACACGTAATTTCAAAGACAAAAATATATTTGCTTATTTAAGGAAAGGACTAGGGTAGAAGAAAAAAAAAGGGGGGGCAGTGAAAAATTAAACAAAAAAGTCTTCTTGATGTCTATTTCATACAAAAGTGTTTTCCTAGCTGTCAGTTTGAATCTTTACAGCACATTTTAGCCATAGCAGCATAGGGATTAAATTGGCTAGCACTTCTCTGTCTCCAAACATTACTTCTCCCAGCTGACACCTATGTCTTGTTGCTACACTGGATTCTAGCTTGTAGCTGAAGCTAGAAATAGCAGTGTTAATGTGCTTTGCTGCTCTGAAAGAAACAGAGGAGATGAGATCTTATATTAGATCATCTGAAATGGGAATCTAAGCTACATGTTTATATAAAAGCATTTCCTTTTCAATAAGGAGGCCTTCCTGTATTTCAGCTTTTGAGTTCTACAAGAGATAGCAGTGCTAGTGCAAGCTGAACTGGGACTGCTTGTCTCTGAAACCATGGAAGGCTCTTCCACATACTTCCTTCTTGCTGAGGAAAACAACTGTGTGGTAGCTAAAAATTAGAACTTCCCTTTTCAAGGAGAAAAATGTACATTGTGAAACACTTGTTTTTATAACTGATTGAAAATTGCCTATCATAAAAGTTATCCAGTGTGTAATAGTTTCAGTGTATACAGCTTTTCTGACTTGCTACACTGACTACATACCACACCTTAACCAACCATGTGTCAACATTAAGAGCAAAGTACATATATTAAACTCCTTGTTTTCTGAACATTTCTTCCACTACCAGTTGCTACACAGCCAACCTCTGCCATCTCTGTGCAAACTCTTCAGATAAGGCAACATAATTTATGCTAGTGCACAGAAAAACAGGCCCATAAACCTCTCTGGGTTGCTTTCAATCTGGATAAAGCTCAGCTTTCAGCTGAGATGACTGATGCAAATGATCAGAGAGTTCATTTCAGGCTGTCTGGGCCCTCATTGCTCCCCAGAAAAACACTTGTGAAACTGCTCTGTGGAGTCCCCTGCTCTCTGAGACTTGGGGGTGTGATCACTGCTCTAATGCTTTGCTCCCACAGCAATGGAAGGGTGTTTGTTGCCTCTGTATATTCTGAAGCTCTCAACTAGGAACTTTGCTTTAAGCATGTATGCATTCTTACTGCGTCAACATTACTGCCTTTGCCTCTGAACTGAGGTGCTATCTAGACAATAAGCTGGACCCTAGCATATCTGGTAGTTCCTTGACTTAGTCTGATTTGAATTTAAAATTGTTTGAACTTAAAATTCTTTTCAGGCCTCAAAAGGGATTGAATAGAGAGACACAGCGTCCTTAAAATGAATACAGTAAATCAGACTAAGAAGATAAGCAGAAGAAGAAATGCAAGTGAAGAGACAGTGTTTCAGCCTAAATTAAGTGCTTGCTACAGGGAAAGGGGAGAGCACAGCAGCCAAAATCATGTTACAAGTATAGGTATTAAGGAAAGTGCAAAATTTAATAACAGCAACTATAGACAGGGAAAGGATATTTTGTTTAATTTATGCTCCTCCCCTTTCTGAATAATGTGGGCAGGCTACCTCACACATGTGCTAGGAGCGAAGGAGAATGCCTAGGAAAAAAAAAGTTTTGGTAGCATGAAAGGATAACTTTTGCACCCAGCACAGGCTGTTTCTGTGGAACAGCAGGAGGAAAAAAAAAAAAAAAAGAAAGTTCTCCTGCCTAGAGCCTTACTCTCCATTGCCCATCCCAGAGGAGCCCAGGGCTCCCTTTAAATGCCTCAGGGTTTTCAGACTTTGCTGACTCATTCATACCCTGTCTGGGGAGTGACTCTGTGTAGACAACCTTCTCAATACCTATCACTAACAAACAAATCTTTAAAGAAGTTTTATTTAAAACATTCTAGATGGGTGTCAGCCTTAGCTGTGCAGAATTTGTACTGGTGTGAAAGTATATTGAAGGCAGTATTTCTTTGCAGACAGCAGTTCTTTGAGAAGTGTTTTCCTTCACTTTCTGCTTCACTTTATCAGGTGGTATTTGGGAAATAAAACCTTTGTTTTGTGACGTTTTTTAACATAAGGAAAGTATTAATAAATAAAAAACCTTAAGACTACATTACAAGTACTATCTTCTTTTACAGCTGGAGTACGTCTCAGACTCTCTGGTTGGCAAGCAGCAGCTGGAGGAAGATAAATTTTGTTCACCAGGAGAGGGCTCTCACAGTCTTCTGTTATTTTTGAACTTAGGAGCAGAAAGACCAGAAGGTGAAGCTACAGGAAGAGTCATGCAAGACCTCTCAAATCAGGTTATGTCCACCAGTGTGCTATAGATACCATAAATGTTAATCTTAATAAGACCGATTATACTTAAATGCTTTAAAAAAAAAAAAAAAAAAAAGTGAAAATAAGGATGCTGTTGCAGCTTAGCTCTATTTCTTCCTTAGTACAGCTGTTGTTAAACAGCACTAAAATATTATAGAAATCAACTTTCTGAACAGCACCACTAACATGCAGATTAACACTCCTATTGGCTTTGCCAAGGAAATCCCAGAGACGTATGAAGATCCTTCCTTTTGGGGTGCTTAGTGTGGTTTAAACTGTTACGAAAATAGAAGGTATTGTTTCAGAGAAGAAACTGGATTTTTTTTTTCATATTGTTTATTACTTTTTTGCTATCCTTCAAATAACATTATATATCATGAAGAATGAATTTATGAAGTGATACAAACTTAGAATCAGCCCATCTGTGTCTCCTCTTACTATACCTCTTATTTGTTAAAAATGAATGTATAAGATCTTTATATGAATGCTATTGCATAAACAGAGTAACAGATGCTGTCTTCATTTCTGCTGTAAACAATCAACAGCAAGGTTATTTGCATTTCTAGCAACAGCTGAATGAACTCTGCTTTTTAGTTCTTGTTTACCATTGTAAATTATGGGTTTACTGTAAGCATTATCTCATGAAATCCATGCATGGAAACTAGAAATCAGTTTGCTACATTGCTTGCAGTAAGTACTATAACCAAAGAAAACAAACCATTATCAATTTATTTCTTGTTCTTGACGTGAAAGCCTTTTCCAGCCTGTTTGGGTGGGGTTCTTTAGGTTTTTTTTGGTTTGTGGGTTTTTTGGGGGGAGGGGGGGAGTGTCTCGTTTTTGTTGGTCATAAAATTCCTAGTATAGTCTTTTATAGATGTTCCTACTTAAGGCCACATGCAGTAAGTTGTATTTCAGCAAAAATACCCACTGAAGTACGGAAAAGAAACCCTTACCTTTCTTTTCCATAGTAGTAAATGTAGTTCAACAAGTGCCAATATGTTGCAGTATTCCCATTGCTTTTTAGGGATATCTTGATCTAGTCAACCTCTCATTTTGACAGATGCAAAATTTTTTTTCTAGTTCTATCTCTTGAATCACTTTCATGGTAGTAATTCAACAGATTGCTTAATCAGGATGAGACCTGTTGTGCGATGTAATGGAATGTGCTGGATTTGGCTGGGGTGGAGTTAATTTGCTTCCCAGTGGCTGGTATGGGGCTGTGTTTTGGATTTGTGCTGAACACAGTGGATATAACATAGAGATGTTATTGCTGAGCAGGGCTTGTACAGAGCCAAGGCCTTTTCTGCTTTTCATACAGCCAGCCTGGTGAGAAAGGTGGGTGTGCATGGGAGGCTGGGAGGAGACACAGCCAGGATAGGTGACCCCAGCTGACCAAAGGGATATTCCAGACCATATGACATCATGCTTAGTATGTAAAGTGGGGGTAAGAAGGGAAAAGGGGGGAGTTTATGGAGTGATGGGGGCTTGTCTTTCTAAATCACCGTCACAAGTGATGGGGCCTTGCTTTCCTAGGGGATGACTGAACACCTGCCTGCCCATGGGAAGCAGTGAATTAATTCCTTGATTTGCTTTGCTTGTGTGTGTGGCTTTTGCTTTCCCTATTAAAAGGTCTTCATTTCTGCCCATGAGTTTTCTGCCTTTGGCCCTTCTGATTCTCTCCCCCGTTCCACTCCCAGTGTGAGAGTGAGGAGCAGCTGTGTGGTACTTGGCTGCTGGCTGGGGTTAAACATGGAACAAAAAAAATGGAGCAAATAGCTTAAAAGCAAAGGGTAGTTTGGTGCTGGAGCTGTATTACAAGGTGAAGTTGCTTCGGTCAGATATGTATATATGATATATAAGACTCCAAGGACTTAGAATAAAGTCATCTTAAACTAATCAAAACTACATATCCAAATATCTACTTTCTTTATTATTATTATTTCCCCATACAATTAGTAAGACTCTAGGATCTTGGATCTGTTGAAATAATTTTCTAGTCCTGCACAGACAGATTTCTTCATTCCACTTCATCTCTGTGAAGTGATTCCTTGTTCCCTCTCTAGCAGTCTCACACAGGTGTCTTCCACAACTTTCTGGAAGGTCTCCAATTTTAGACTGTATTTCAGATCAAGAGGAAAAACAAGTACCACAGAGTTTTCAGTCTCATTCACTGCTTTTTTCATCCATCTCTTCTGTGAAAGGAACAACACTTGAGGGCCTCTGCTGACTGCAGGTGTGATGATGTGCAAGGGGGAGATTGGTGTTGAGAGCTCCTGGGAACTAACTAATTTTTCTGACATAAAGGGCCTTGCAGCAGCTTTTCTGAGGAACAGAATACCACAAAACCAGTATGATACAAACTGTGCCCTGAATAAGCTTCAGTCCCTGAATGGTCTTAAGGAGCAATCTCAAGCAGAGCATATTGCAATTTAGTTCTGCGGAAGGAATGAGGTTCTGAATTTCACCCATTGTGGTTTGCAGTGAGGATCAGATGAGGCTATGCTATCTAAAATGTGTTCTCATACTCCAGGATATTAATTAAGAGAATGTATCATCGAGGCTTCAGACAATTACCTTTATGACATGTGGCTTGGAACGGATGGAGACTTAAGGAAAACATAATTGTTTTGCCTGGTTTTGGTCCCAGTAGTTACATAAAAATAAGTTTAATTTTCCTGCAGTAAACAGCTTGCTCTTTTCCCAGTTGTGCTAGCATCACAAGAAGAAAAGAACAAAAAAACAAAAACACGAAAACCAACACAAAGCCAGCAGAAAGTAAAAATTTAGCTTATACCTGACCTCTTGTGCAGCTCCTTAATCCTTTGGCCAAGAGATCAAAATCCTTATGAATGGTAAGTGAACTCTAATTTGGTGGAAAGCCTCATACATCCCAGGGAATTACTAGGAATTAAAACACTAAGATTACCACCTTGTTCAACATAAGAAAATCTGGATGAAAATCAGATGAAAACCTGGTAGAAAGAAGCACTAAAATTACTTGTAGTAGGGATGTATTTATCTCCTAGTTTATCTATTTTTCTTTCAACAACAACAACAAAACCTAATAGATTTATAGTTAAAATTATAATTAACCGTCTTGTGGTCTGTCATGAAATGGGTTTTGTGTCTCTGGTTCCAACTGCGTCTGAAGAGATGAACAACTGTTTGAGTATCACAAAGTTACTCCTCTGGAGAAATTTTGCACCAGAAGTGTCTTTAAAATAATCTTGTTCACAGGGATAGTAATAAATGTTTCCTGCTCAAAAAATGTCCAATTAATCTCCAAGTGATACATATATGAGCTTTTTCCTGCAGAGACAGAGCAAGTATTTGATGAACTGGACGTAAGAGCAGAGCCAACCTACTCAAGTCTCAAATGTCAAATCACTAGTCTAGTAACTTCCCAGAGGATTATTTTTAAGCCTTATTATTAAAAGCATCATCTTAATGTGACTGCAAGGGCAAAATGAAGCATTCATACTTGTTCAAATGAACCGAATTTGGATTGTAGCAGTATTTTGTTTTATGATATTTCCAAAGATTAGCATGTAATGAAGTAATTTAATAACTTTTAAAATGTTTACAATATTTTCTCTTAAAAAGGTAAAAAGATTAATAGAAGTGTCACTTGTATAGTTATATTAGATTCATAACAATGGTGCCAGTTGTGATCTAAATGCTGCTCAGCTTTTAGAAACACACTGTGACCACATCTTCCTGTCTGCAGTTGTAGTTTTTCTGAGGAAATCAGGATTTAAGACTTTTTACCAAGGACAAGCTGCATCAGGCTTTTTTTTTTTTTCTCCCCAGCTGAGATGAAGTTTAACAAGGGGGCCGGGAGACTATTGTAACTTGGTAGAGCACATACTTCTAGTATCTCTGGGCTTGAGAGACTTAAAAATAGATGCTGTGGTAAGAGTCACTGGCCCAAGTGTATGCTCTCGTATGATGGCACAGATTGTTTTAATGGCACAGCATGATGACTCAGCACTCTGAGTGATCTCAGCAAACCCATCTTCATCAAATAGTTGGGAAGAAAATGCTTTTGCATTAAAGGAAAATTTTGAGAGGGGTAATATTGAAGACACTTAAACCCATACTCACTTATTAGTTATTACTTCCTGAGATTCAAAAATTTACAATAGGCTTCTGGGTCACCTGTGGGATTAGTAATCTTCAGTGGTACTGTCACACACTTACTGTCCATGGCAGGTTCTTGAGAAGGGTCTGGCTTTGATGCATTCCTTTGTCACTGGCAGAATGTGGGTAAGTAGCATTAGTGTAGATCTACTTTTAGCTCTCTTTCTCTCTTGTTTCTCTTCCTGTGAAAAGTTACTTCAACTGAATATGAACACTAACAACAGCTCTTTTACCTACCCTCAGTGTAAGGGCAGCTTTCAAGCAATATACCTTTGAGGAAGGTATATATATTTTTGGATTAAAACCAAGCAACTGCAGGATTCTTCATTACTTATTGCATGTAAAAGGTTCTAGGAAAAAAAGAATACAAGTAGTTTTTATTTAACTGTATATGAAAAAACCCCCCATGAAATAAAAAAAAGCAAGAACCCTGACCTCAGAGGCTATGTATGGTCAAAAACAGTTCAAAATTTACTTAATTCATTTTGAAATCCTGAGGATCATTATTTATACCATTATTTGAGTCATGTGGAGGAAAAAAGGAAGTGACATGTCTAGGACAAGAGTCCTGCCACTGCCCTAAGACAGTTCCAGATTGTACTAATGTATTTTCTGGCAAGAACTTTTAAATGCAAATAGTATAGGCATAATTTAGCTTTCAACAAATAAAAGGTTAAATTCCTGGACCCAGCAGTATTTATGAAAGCCATCTTTCTGGAGACTATGATGTTTAATACTGTCTGTCTTGTATGCTGCAGAGATACTGGGACTACTGTGAAAATCTATTTTTTTTTTTTTTTTTCTTTTTCAGAAGTGCAATAATAGCTGAAAGACCCCTATGGATAACAGAAGGGTTTTTTAATTTGCTAATACTTTTGCACCGCAGAACTGGGTCAGCATGATTGGAAGTGAACTCTTTTCTTCCTGACTGTGCTCCTCTTTATGCTTCTTACACATCTGCGGATCAATGGATTACTTTTTCCTCTTTTCTCAGGTGTTCATACTTCTGAGAAGGAAACATTTGGTCATGAGATCTTCCAGGCTCCAGGAACAGGGCAACCAACTGCAAGTACAGGAGCAATGTGCTTTTCTTGTCCCACTATGTCCCTGCCAGCTCTGCAGTCCCCACAGCCCTGCCCAGAGCTGGCTGTACCCCACCAGGCACCTGCCTGGGACGCAGTTCCCCTACAAGGATTCTGTGTGCCTGCTGAGGGTGCAGCTGCTCTGGACCCATGGCAGCTATACACAGCCCTCCCAGACTCTGCTGCCACAGCACTGTGGGGAACCACAGAGGCTCCAACCCCTTCACCACAACCTATGTGAATACACTCCAGTGTCAGCCCCTGCAGACCTCCTGTCAGCCACGGTCACTGGCCTGGCTGGCTCAGGAGCGACCTGGACATGCCAGGGCATCTGTTTCTTCTCCACTGAAGGAGAAGGAGCAGAGGTCAATTTTAATCTTTGACATTTGCAAAAACTCAACTTTGTCAATAATATTTTGTAGAACTAGAAAAACCAATTTATGTTCTGTGAGTCTTCCTAACAATTTAAACATTCATCATACACAAAGATCAGCTGTCTGAGAGGTTTGGTGGTGGTTTTTTTTGTTTTTTTTTTTTTTTTTTTTTTTTTTGTTTTTTTTTTTTTTTTTTTTTTTTTTAATTAATAGAGAGGAATTACTCTATCATTACAATCCATTTTTCTAACTCCAATAAACTCCAACAGATACATGGCTCTAGATCTGCTGTTTCCTGATTGCATTTAGTGGATGCTATCAAAACAAAACTTCTATCTTCCCTTTCATTTAGATTTTTAATTACAGAAGGGGTGGAGTTTAGCTGGCTGAAGGACCTGGTTATATGTGCTACTCTAAAATGCATTTTAATGTGCTTTGTTTTCTAGGAAGTGTGCATTAACTATATCTGTACCTGCACATATATCTGTCTACATATAAAAATGATAAAATGCCATTGGATATTGTGGTGAGAAAACATTTTCCCAACACATATTGGAAAAAGCCCCACACTGCCAATCACTGTTGGACATGAAGCCACAGGAGCATCTACTGCAGCTCAGACCAGGTGAAACCTAATAAAGAAGCAGGGGGGAAATTTTCTTGTGTTTAGAACTTTTTTTTTTTAATGTTCAAGACAGGGAAAATGTTAAATGGATGGTTCAGTTGTTTCTTATCCCTTTCACAGAAATCACTCCTTTGGGAGTTATGTAATGCCTGATTTCTCTTGCTACTGCTCCTGTCTGCTTCATATGTATTCCTTGCTGATACTGGGACCAAGCTACTCTGGCTGTTGAAGTAAAGTGGAAGGTAAAAAAGTTATTTTATTTTTATTTCACATTTCAAAGGAAAAACGGGGGTATTTTGGAAATTTCCAAATAGAATGCTAGTGATTGGTTTATAAATAAAAAGAAAATACACATTCTCCCACTATTGATTGCCTTAAAAAAAGATGACATATTTATATAGCACAGGACTAAAGAAGTTCAATAGCTGTCTTGATTTAATTCTCTATTGCCAAATTACAATTTGTTGTGCTTTGATCAGTGTAAAGAGCAGGGAGCACAGTTATTGACTTCATCCAGGCAAATAGATATAAATATAAAATCTCCAGTGTACAGACTAATCTTTGTAATCTACTCAGAAACTAGAGGAAGGCCATATTACAGTCCTAGCATGATTCTGTTTGCCATACAGAGCGAGTAGAATTTGATCTAGAAAGAGCAATTACTCAATAAACATTTAATTTATATATAAACAACAATCGACAATGTAGGAGTTAAAAATAGTTAAAATTCTGAAAGAATGGAAGGAATAGAAAATAAACAGCAGGTAGGAAAAAAGATAACAGTAAATTGAAAAAAAATAGTCAGAAGGAATATTTCAAGCTGCAACAATGTAACTGCTTTCTTATCCTTTTATACTATTTGGCTATATCACATGGTATAAATACTATTACATGTTACAATAATGCAAAAATTTGTGGATAGAAAGAGGGCAAAAGCTACAGTAACTTCTGCAAGACTACATAATTATGTTCTGACTGTAGATTTAGTTAACTTTTTTCTAAGTTTATATACTAAGATTAGTCATAAATATTTTTAAAGTATTTAAAACATTTAAAAAGCTATTTTAGTACCCATTGTTCTGGCAATATCTATTCTTTACCATTTGTACTCTACTAAGTGACATATTATAGGGTTTTAGAAGATAATAATCTACAAAATGCAATAGTCAATGTCCAGGAGGAAGCTATTAAAGTATATCACTACTGAAAACAAAGAACAATGGGTTACTGGGAACTAGATGTTAGAAAAATTCCTTAAGGAGAGAAGCTATTACCCATTGGCATGTAATAAACTCCTTAGCAGATAATGGCTTGGTGAAGAGGGGTCTCAGAATTATTACACTGTGATAAAAAATAAATTGATGATTCTTCAAAATAAAAGAACTGCTTTCACTTTAAAGACTATCTGGAAAGGACATATCTTCAGGGAAAAAAATGCACAATGACTGTTTCCAACCACCCATTTATAAAAATAATAGCTTTATTTCTCAGACTGTAGAAGCTATATACAAAGCCTATTGGATAAAAAAATATTAGTGGAGAAAAGGAAATAATCACCAGCTATAACTGGGGAGAGGTGTTAGAGCTTAAAACTCAAGCAAAGGCTTTGTATTTTTACTAAATCCTGAGGGCAGAGATGGATTATTAAATTAGAATAATCTGGGGCAGGTAAGTATAAATATATATACACACTTTGCATTTGTGCTGTGAAATATAATATGACTTAGGGAAGATACCTGTGATTTAAATTTCGAAGGAAAAGTACTGGTCTGGTTAAAAAGGAGAAAAGGAGAGAGGGGAGATGTAGGAAATGTGTGTGTGTATGCGTACTTACATGTTTGCACAGGTGTTCACATACACAGAAAGAGTCAGGTTGGAAGGGACCACAGTGGGTCACATTTGATCCAACCTCCCTACTCAAGCAGGGTCATCCCAGAGCAAATTGCACAGGATTGTGTCCAGACAGTTCTTGAGTATCTCCAGTGAGGGAGACTCCACACCCTCTCTGGGCAATCTGTTCCAGTGCTCACTCACCAGCACAATAAAGAAGTTCTTCCTCATAGTGAGGTAGAACTTTGTCTATCAGTTTCTGCCCACTGCCTCTTGTCCTATTGTTCTGCACCACCAAGCAGAACCTGGAAACATCCTCGTGGCACCTCCCTTCAGATACTGGCAGACATTGGCGGGTTCCTCTGTCAGTTGTCTCTTCTTGAGGCTAGACAGGCCCAACTCTCTCAGCCTGTCCTCAAAGGAGAGAAACTCCAGGTATTTTTGTTGTCCTCCACTGGATCCATTCCACAAGCTCCATGTCTCTCTTCTCCTGAGGAGCCCCGAACAGGACACTGCACTCCAGGTGAGGCCTCACCAGAGCTGAGCAGAGGGGCAGGATCACCTCCCTTGCCCTGCTGGAATGCTGTTCCTAAGGCACCCCAGGACACCATTGGCCTCTTGGCCACAAGGACACACTGCTGGCTCATGGACAGCTTGGTGTCCACCAGGACTCCCAGGTCCTTCTCTGCAGAGCTGCTTTCCAGCAGCTCAGCCCCCAGCCTGTCCTGGTGCAGGGGGTTATTCCTGCCCAGGGACAGGACCCTACACTTGCCTCTGTTGAATTTAAAAACAATCCACTCTGCCCCTCCCCCCCATCTGTCAAGGCACACATGCACATGTTTATTTGAAAGCTGTTATACCTTTCCAAAGCAAGTGGGTCAGCTATAATGAAGTGCAATAAGCTTTTGCATTTTGGTAAAGGAAGAGAAAAATTCCTGATGTCTTTCCATTTCCTTTTTCTTTCCACTATTATTTGCTTAGATAATGAAGGCTTACTCTGATCAGAAATGTGTTGTATGTTCAGGGGTGTCATCACTGTGAGAATAAAGACATAACTATAGATAAATTCAGGCTGGATGAAAATTACATTAAATAACAAACCAAAGTGAAAATTGGCTGAGGAAATCAGAGAGAGGTTGTACTGGATACATCAGTGAGATGGAAACAATCAAGACAAGAACAATGACTCTCAAACCTGTTACAGGGAATAAGGCAACCTAGGAATCAGCAGCAAAGCATCTTGTAAAGATATTGCAAACTATGAGTCAAAGAGCTAAGGAAAAATATTTTACTAATCACGTCCAGAAAGAGAGATTTAATTATATTAGAAAACAGTCAAAGTTGGCACTGAAATAGTCTCAACAATGATTATTTAGTAAATGATATGTATTTTATTATAGTTTTATGACAGTTAATACTGATATGTCTAAGTAGTCTGTCTCACATATATTACTCATTATATATTCTGTATAATTCCAAAGTACAGGTTACCAACAATTTGGGTAATGAAAATGGTCTTCTGGTTTTGTACACTGGGCATGATTTCCTACATGTAACAGATAAAATAATATTATAGCATATGTATATATGTCTGCCTAACGCAAGAAAAACATGCAGCCATAGAACTATCCATCCACAAAAAAATGCTACTAATCACAACCAAGTCAGACTAACTGAAGTAAACAAAACTAATTTAGCTTTTACAGTATAAACACCACTAGGCTTGAAAGCCATACTTGTTTGTTTTACTTTATCTTGGGGCACATAAAATCATGGTATTTGGCAGCACGGAATGAGGGACATTAAATCAGCTTTTATGCTGTTGTTAAGAAACCCATAGAGGATGGGATTCAAGCAGCAGGACATCATACCCAACAAATGGCATATGCAATATACTAATTTAAAGTGCCTGTTGGAAATGAGAGTAGCATTAAAATCTGTCACAATGTGGAAAAGGTGAAGAGGCATCCAACTGAAGCCAAAAACTAGTATTAGCACTGTCAGTCTGCAAAAAACCCTCCTCGATCTTGTCTTTATTCTGATGATGGACTGGGATACTGTAATCATGTTCTGGATCTCTGTATTTTCTTCTGGTTTCATTTCAAAACAGATAGGGATACCTGGGATGAATTTACTGGAGGAAAAGAGCTGGCTTCTTTCTGTGTCAGAGGTGTCTGGGAGATCTCTGGAATGAGTATCCTGATGATGCCTTGAAACAGCTGGCATCACACTTGAAGTCTTTCTACTGTATCTTCTGTGGTGCCTTCTGCCAAAGGCACACCTCCACCTGGAATATCTGGAGGGCTGAACCTGCGTGCCAGTGCTCTTAGAGGGATGAAGAGTTAGGTTTATCATCTCCTTTTCTTCAAACTTGTTTTCCTTGTTTGAGAGCCTAGCCCCTATGCTCCTGCAGACGCTGGTGTGGCTGGCGGTGAGGCACGCCAGCGGCAGGATGTACTGCATGAACAGCAAGGCTATCGTGAAGGCGATCCTGTAGGAGTCGGAAGGCCATGACTCAATGCACAGCAGCCTGTTCTCCAGTCCCTCTAAATTCAGAGTTTTGCTGAGGTCCACAGTTTTATGGAAAACTGGCAGAGGGGAGCAAATGGTGAAGCCAAAGGCCCAAATGATCACTATTAAGAAATAGCCTTGTTTTGCTGTGAGATTGCTAGAGAGGGGATACTTTATCATGCGGTACCTGACTGCAGCAATAGATATTAACATCAAAGTTGAAACTAGGACTGATGCACACTGGAGGAAGGGCATTACATGGCACATGACAGTGCCAAACATCCATTGGTCAAGCAGGACGGATGTCAGCGTGAAGGGTGAACAAAACAGCACAACCAAGATGTCAGAAAAGGCCAAGTTTCCAATAAGAATGTTTATTACTGTCTTCTGCTTGCACTTTAGTAGGGCCGTTAGTATAAGCAGATTTCCTACAAAGCCAGCCAGACTTATAAGTGTGTACAGCCCAATAAGAAAGTACTGCATGTCATCAACACTACTCTTATAATCTTCCCAGGCAGAAAAATTCTTTGTTGCAGCAGAGGTGTTCTTGGTATGCGTCCTGTTGTTACGGTCTTTGAATCCTAAATCCATTTTACAGTCCTGCTTAGAACAAGAAAGGCATTAATTAACATCTGAAGAAATTATGATATTGCTGTTAATCAGAACGTAAAAAATACATAAATGTTTGCACCTTGTATCACCTCAATGCAAATAAATTACTAGTGATGTTAGTCTACTGTGAGGCAGATCCTGCATAACTTTAGGTCAACATGAATTAGCTAAGTAGGTTTTATCATTTGCTGTTCGGCATTCCTAGGCCTCCTACCTAGATGCTCATGTGGGAGAATGGCAATTTACAGGTGTGGATTATGATGCTGCCTTTTAAGTGTCCTTTGCTAGAGAACATATTGTCAGGCTTTCCATGAGGGAGCAGTTAGCTACAAAAGCAATACACCTCGAGTCTGTGAGATTACTCATGTGAATAACAGCCCATTGATATGAGTAAGGAAATTACAGTCACCATCTGGGCAGATGCCTAATCATTATATCATTGCAAATTATAAAGAAGGCACCTGAAAATGCATATGCTAACAACTGCAGTAGTATTTCTTACCTTGCTAATAGAGAACTAACACAAAATAGGTGAGAGCTTTCAAAAAGGATCAGGAAATCCACTGTCAGTAATCCAAGATGGAATTCCTAATGTGGTGTGTATAGAAAACATCTTCTACTAAGTGCTGAGTATAGTTTAACTGTGCTCAAGCAGAAAGGAAAACTAAAAAACACCTAAAGTAATTGGATGTAATATAGAGAGGACAGTGTTAACTGGAAGCAAACTCCACACAGCCATTTGAAAATTTCAGTGAACTGCTACTTACGCAGCACAGAATCATCTAGTGTTAAACCTAGCTCAACACAAAGTTATTCTGCCTACTGAATCTTCATATATTACTCTTCATCTTAGAACAAACAGAAAGACATGAGAATTTAGTTCAGACCTCCATTTAAACACTTGCGTGTACTAGAGTTTCAAAGTCAAAATTCCCATGTCCACTACAATACTCCTTAATGTTTACAAATCTTACATAAGAGAAAACAAAAAAAAAGATCTACAAACCCAAAGCATACATAAATAGAGCAGAAGGCTATAACCATCACCTAAGAAAGGCCGGGCTCTTCAAGAATGTAGCAATCCTCAGTGAGCTGTACCATTCTGACATTTTCAAAGTGCAATAATATTATTTGCTTCCCTCCAGACATGCAGATGCACTCCCTCCTTTATATTGTGTGTTCCTACAGTTATGGTTGGAGCCAAAGGGAAGCTCAAACCATAAAACAACCTGAGAATGTTCACTAAGTGTATTGTGATGTGAAAGTCCTCCAAGTAGGAGTAGGGAAAAAAAAAAAATATATATATATATATATGGATATATTTATAAAAAGAGATCTTGCTGGTTGTATGTTGGAAGGAGGTGAAAAGAAGTCAGCCTTCTCAATTTGCCTCAATGTTAAAGTGCTTTTTAAGAGCTAAAATAGAATTAAGAACTGAATACATGAAATTGGATAACCTAAATATTATAACTGTGTGCATATAAGCATGCAGAGAGGCATTAATGCATATTATTTCTATTCAGTTTCTTCTAGCCTTTAATGAAATGGTGGAAAACCATATAATGGACAAAATGCTATCTGAGACTACATTTGCCTCTAGACCAACTTTAAAGGAGCAGACTAGAGATTCTGTAAGCGATTTAATCTCTCTATTTCTACATTGATATTATCAGAAGTTTTCATTTTGGTGGGCTTCTCTTTATACAACTCTTAGCTGATGAAGTAAATAGGTTTTTACTTAACTTTTCTGAGCTAATTTCTGATTTGCTAGTAACCACCTGAAAATGGTATGATCTGTGCACCACAGTGACTTTCCAAATCTGCTGAAATTTCTTTCTATTTCCTAAATGTAACTCTATGTAACTTTTTCTACATAACCTTTGCCCTGGAAAAGGTAATATAATGCTAAGAATAGGACCAAGGAACAAAATTTTATGTAGTGTTATATTGTAACATGTTTAATAAATTAATGTCTACTGAATTATTCTTGAAGGTTTAAAGGAAAGATTGTTTCCAGGTTCTGTGGATTTCTACACCTCCACATAAAGCTCCTTCAGTATGGATTTAGCAGAAGGGTTCATTGTGTTTTTAACAGAGTTCTTTAAAAACAAAAAGTGGATGTCCTGGTTTTCTGAAGTAGACATATTTTGTTGAGCTGCATCAGTACTGAAGAAGTTTAGCAGGAGTGCCTCTGAAGTCCAGCATAGGCTTGCCACCTCCGTTCCTTCTGTGCTAAGGCTGCCTCCTGCCTCGGGTGAGAGACACGCTCTTCCCTACTATGTGTTCTCATTTCCATGAGGAAGGAGCACTGGAAAAAGTCACAACACGATCTCTTCAGACCCTGGCTGGACACCCAAAGCACGACAAACGCTTGCAGTGCACAGAAATCCCTCCTGCACCATCTTCCTGTAGTCACAGTTTCAGAGTGACAGCAAGACAGAGAGGGAAGGAATAACAGTATAATCTGCTGGTTTCAACAGACAACTGCTGTGCTGACACAAGTTCCCTTTGCAAAATACTCAAAGAGAATTTCATTTAAATTTTGGATGCATAAAAAGAAAGCAGACTGTCCCCGCTAATTTCAAAATATGCCAAGTGGATTTGTCGCTCTCTGAGCTTTCCCTCCTGCTCAAAAAGAAACCAGCTGCTGTCAGTCTGAGTGCCAGGGGCAGTAAAGATGCACACAGAAGTTATACTCCCATATCATTGATCTCTAGTCCCCAAACTCATCTTAGCTTGCCCCTGATTTCACAAATGTGCTCTTATTGGCATTTATCTTCCTGCTTTGTTTTAATTTATCTTCCTGCTTCTATTCTCAGAGGTTGCTCACCCTCTCCCATGTTGGTTGGTCAATCCCCATGCAGCATGTGGCCTTAACTTTCAGGGGAATGGAAATACCTGAAAATCCCATTGTGGGAAAGCAGAATTCAGTTTACCTGTTTTCAAAGCTCAGATTTAGTCAATCTGAAGGTAACTGCTGGAGGTTTTCTAGCTGTCAGCTCCAAAAGTTGGATCACTTTCATCCCCTGCATCTATGAGTCAAGCAATCGAGGTCCCCATTCTGTAATGCTGGTCTGCACACCCCACATTCCTGACTCTGCTCAGCTACACCTGTGGAAGCTCATACTCGTGAGCTCTGTGGGGGCTTGCCTAGGTCTCCTGTACTTTCAGTGGAATGCTTGAGGCAGTAGAGACTGCAGTTTTGTGCCAGGATCCAAGGTAGATTTGAATATTTACTGTAAGAGTCAAATGATTGCAGTTAACATTTAGCTGAGTTAGAGGCACCAGATAACCTGTGCTAATTTAACGTGTTTAATCTTATACTTAACATAATTTTTTCACTTAAAGCTATCACTTAATGTACAAAATCCCTAAATCATCATTTAGGACAGTTAATAGGCTGGATATTTCTATTTCTCTATATATTTAAAGGGACATTTTTAAGAACACAGAAGTTAGGCAGGCAACCATCATCCTCTAAAGGCAATTGTTTTTTCAGGAAATGTTCCTTCAATTAGATGAGATACTTACATTAAGGTTTATTCATGGATAAGAGCTTATATCCCACAATATTAATACCTATTAAGTTATCTCTGACTGGCTGGTCCTACAGTCCAGTCAGTTCAACAGGGCAATTAATCTTTATAGCTCTGAAAGATTTACAATCTTGGATGGCCTTTCTCTATGTTAAAAGAAAGAAAAAAAAAAAAAAGCAAAAAAAACCCCACAAAAAATCCCAAAAAACCAAACCCCCCAAGGCCCATGGTGAGCACATACAGGGAGGAAGCACACTGTGTAAATTCATAAGAAGTACAACCTTTCTGCCCTCATAATATTTTATCAAGAAGTATCAAGACTGCACAGAAAAAGTCAGAGGAGGTTTTTAAGTATCCACACACATGTAAACAGTTAATATGAATGACTATTACTGCACAACCACCACAGCTTTAGGAAAGAACAGAGCTGTGTTGTTACAACTTGAGAAATAATGCCCTCACATCAATACAGACCGAGATAACATCCGAGACAAAATCTGAAACCACTGAAGTGTTGCATTCACTACACAAGCTAAAGATGAAAAGCTGCTGATTCTCATGCTCTTGTTCATAATGTGCAACAGCAAAAACTAGCCTGAGAACCTGGAAGAATTCAACAGATTGAAATTACTTCAGAAGTCCAGAAAAAAGGATTTTTGTACGCATTAATGTCTCTGTCTCACCAAGAGAACTACAACATTATCCCAGAAAACAAGAATACAACTTCCCAAATTATGCCAAAGCCAACTAATAAGATTGTACGTCCAGCTCTGAGGAAATGCTATGGAACATAATGGGGTATTTGCTGGCCAGAACAGTAAACTTGAAACGCATGCCTACATTTTTTTTTCCCCCAGGGAGCACAGCAGCTCCTTGGCTCGCAAAAGCACCAAACCACCCCAAAACGGGAACGGCTGTTATTTTTGCCCTTCTCCGCCTCCCTTGGGAACACTCTGCACCGCCCCGCGTCCGAAACCGCGCTCCCGTTCTCCGCCGGAGCCCCGGGCTCCCCGCGGCCGCCGCCACACCGCCAGCGCCGGGGCTGCT